>JAUUEB010497777.1:0-10449 GCA_032362205.1 Clione limacina
ATTCAGCATTAACAGGAAATGGGAAGTTATTCACTGAAATCACAAGTGGTTGACCAATAATTCTTGCCTCCATTTTGTTCATCATAAATCAACGCTAATTTTGACATCTCTATGAACCGCCACTTTTGACTTTCCCCCAGGTTGACAGTTCATAGAGGGAATACTGTATTATGAAGTTTGGAAAATCTAATTTTGATATCTTTTTATAACACAAAAAACAATCACATAAATAAAATATGAATAGCCATCTCAATGTTCACAGATTCTGTTAACAAGTTTTCTGATTCATGCAATTTGACCAATAAGCACAAAAATCCTTTTTCTGAGAAGTATTCTGATTAATGAGAAAATGTTTCAAACATTTGGTCAATCAAACTCTAACATTACAGTAATTCTCTTTTAATCACCTTTCCTAATGTACAATTCAATGTATGGTTTATTTAAACAATCAACAATAACTATTATCATCATAATAAGGTACTCTACCCTAAAATTTCTACTCAAGACTTTATTCAATCTTTGACACCACAATAACATATTAACATATCACAAAAAGCTTATTATAATAATGTTTGATGGTATGAAATTTTGATTTGATGATTTGCTTAAACAGTTTATGTTTACCTCAGGCTTTGGTTTGCCGCTGGGCACACCGCACATTATCTCTACATTCTCTCCCTCTGAAGCTTGTTGAGTCTTAGGGTTTGCCTTGAATTTGTGCTTCAAAACTGAAAAAAAAAATGTTTAAACCTTAGCAGTATTGTACCTGTAATTTCTTGCAAACTTCACAGGCCAAATATTGCAGAAAATTATCTAGTTCATTATTTGATATTATTGCTTGCATGAAGTTCCTTTACCAAGATTTTGGTCAGGCTGTTCTGTGAGAAGCAAAGTTTTAATGTTGCTTCCCTCTAAAAAAAACAACACAGAGAATTCATTATGGACCTCCCAACACAACACTTTTGTTAAAGGTGAGATTTAAGATTGAAAATTTGCTTGCTGTCCAAAAGTGAATTCATCAAACAACTTATCGTAAATATCCACAATAAATTCTTTAAACAAAATTGGCATTCTATAGTTTGCTCATAAATGAATTAAAAAAAAAATCCTGTGCTGTGTTGGCAGTTATTTTGCACCATGTATTTAAGAAAAAAAATCAGGAAAAGAAATGAATTCTTGTTTCTCCATTATCAAGTAATTCTTTGTAGAAATATCTGCATTGAGCCTCCAGGGGCAAAATTGGGGGTTAAAGATTTCAGAATTTCACATTGTTAACAACTTCAGAAGGTAAATCCAGAGATTGTAAAAAGTGAAGGTTAAGCACATTTATTCCTTGAAAATATTGATATCCAATCCTGCGGATCTGTCATCACAGAAACCCCTTCATTCATATTTACCTTGTATCAATAACAAGAAATAATAATGAAGAAGATAATGAAGAAAACATGCTTAATTCAAACTATACCACAGTGAAGTTACTACTTACAGGCAACAGAAATGGTGGTTCTTTGACTAGTCATTACAGCCTGACCATTAAAATCAAGGGCACTGCATTCACACCAAAATGGCCCCTTTTTTTTGCCATGATTGAAGAGATCAGAACGAGTCACTTCAATTTGGGCTTTAATGAATAAGTCTGAATCCTCAGTTTCAATTGATGATGGTGGGATCTGAGAATCAACACATGTAAAGGAAATATCCGCTGCATTCCTGGCTTCACACACAATAATAGCTGGTCGCTTCTTCACAATGTAGTAGTTATCATCAGGCTCTCTTGTTAAAGCGATGTCGCCAAAGGGTGGAATTTCACGTGCCTGCACTAAAACACAACAGGCTAGTAGGAATGTTGCTGTTGAAACAGTAAAAAACACACATTATTAAGATACCAAAAATGCTAAATGTAATTTTATGTCTCAAAAACATAACATGTCGTATGGCAAAATAGGCCTGAAGCCTTTTGGCACTCATAAGTTTTTTATAGTGAATTTCAATTTTGGTTCTGTTTTTTTTAAGTTTCTGTCAAATGAATAACATCGATTTTCTTTTTTGCCTAATCTATGTAATAGGAAGTGACACAGTTATGTTAATTCATATATAACTGAATGTTTTTTTTGGAGGCAGTGATGTAGCTCTGGCAAAAGTTGATGTAGATCTCAGGTTTCCTATGATAAAGCTTTATTCTTTTTAAACAAGTGATTCTCCCTCCACTTGAAGCATAGTGATAATGGTCAAAGTCCTTTATTATTAATGATGATCTGCAGGCCAATTGCATTGGTCTTTATCTGGAATATTTGGTTGACTATACTTTAAATATTGTAAAAGAAAACTAGATTGATCGATAGCTGTTGAACCTTCTACTTCATAAATGTTGTTTTGGAAGGGTCAAAATTATGTTTTTAGGTTCTTAAAAGTGATTTCTAACAATATATTGCAAACAATACAATTTTGTGTTGTAAATTGACTGGTACAGGGGCCTTGGCCAGCGATATATTAGTTCGAATTACACCATTTCATGAGTGAGTACTCATTTCAATGACCCCTGTACGAATCAATTAACCATAACATTTTGGCAAATTGTGTTTTTAGGTTCCTAAAAGAGTTTTCTTCCGGGCCGACGTGAATGTTGACTGACAGGTCCGGTTGTCCGGCTCTTAAGAATATTTCTGAGTATTGCACAACCAAAATTTCCATGCGGTACAAACATGATACAAAATGAGGTAGGACAAAAACATATGAATTGAAACATGAGACAATACCACACTGCCACAGTAACCTTATGACTCATGAATGATTGATTGTTTGAAAGATGGGGAGAGAAGACACAAACAGACAAACATTTCAATCGTTGACAACGTAGGCTTCGTTGCTCAACTAAACTGGGTAGGTAAGTATGGGACACATGCTGAAAGACACTGATTATGAAATACGACTGGTGTTTGACCACATTATGCTCCATTGTTATGACAATGTTCCTGACATTTGCAAAAATATTGTCTGAAGTGAATAGACCAGCTTTCATGTCAATGTGTTTATCACATAACGCAACTGTTATTTTTTGGGTGCCGGAAATTCCAAGGTTTTGTTTAAGAAAACCTTGATTAAGAGGTATGACATAATTGTGACATCATTATGAGAACGAATAAGGGTCCTTCCTTAGTCTGTGAAGAAGTTGGGCACAAAATGAATAATGGAACTCGACCATACACAAAATATGAAAAGAAGTCTTATCATTTGACATTGACCTTCAAAGCACGCCACAGAAATAATATAATTGACCAACTGCATATCAATTTTTTCGAGAGTACTTCTGCAGAGTCGCAAATCACACAAAAAGAAGGGAAACCAAGGAAATTAACTGTGTACACGTACAGTTCTCCAAGAAATAAATGGATTACGTCCCTTTACTAATAATAATGCGTCGCAAATACGATTCTACCTTGTTTTTTTGCATTTACAAAGCTCTTAAAGAGAAAAACGGATATTTAAGACTTCGATAGTGTGTAGCAATAGGTTTTCTGCATTTTATACAGTGTTTTGAGCCTCCAGAAGTGTTCTGTGTCTAAAAAGCTAAAATTTCAAAATCTATTAATAGGGGATTGGGTTCTCTTGATTTGCGTCCCCCGGACGTGACTGTATCGATAGTTTTCATAGTCGATGCATACATAGGTCACAAAATGTAATTTGCGTCCGAGAAGAAATACAGGGTTTCTAAATATTTGTTTAAGGTTTTATGAATTCTCGAAAATTAAATGCACGTAAAAGTGTTCGAATTTTCGAAAAAACTAGGATCATGAACAAAGGTGATATACAATATCCATGAGTTATTTATTATTATCTCTAGTGACAGTGACATCCTTTAAATGACAATGATGTAGTAAGTTACTTTCCATGGATTAAGACAATGTTAAAAAGGTTTACTCTATGTTAAGGGACTCAAATTGTGAATAGTAATAAGAACACATATTTTCGACATAATATGTTTATAGACGCACTACAGTCAAACCCCGTTACAGTGCCAATTTCCATGTAAAGTGAAAATTGGCGCTGTAGGGAATTTAGCACTGTAGGTTCTGACTTTTGAGTGCCCTGATGAAGAAAACATCCACGTTCTTGCTATTTCATGCACCGTATGTTTAATAAGGTTACACTATTACTCCTAATGCCTGGAGTAACATTGTTGAATGTTTAAAATAAAAAGGAAAAAATAATAAAACATTTGTGTCTGTTTATCATGTGTCACAGCTGTTTTCGTCGATGAAGTTTTCCGATTTGTGTTCTCCTTCAAAGCCTTCCATATTAAATTCGCGTTGTAGCGGGATTAATTATATAAAAAAAAAACTGGTGCAGGTAAACAATCACGTAGTAACGAATTCGCGTAGTATCTGTTTTTTTAAGCAAAGAAATGGCTGTTGGCGTTTTTGCGTAGTAGTGGATGGCACTGTAGCGGGGTACGACTGTATATATATCTCAGAATTTATCACCCTCTGCGGCAACACAGACAAAACAATCTATGATAGTGTAAGGATATTATGTAACATAAGTTATCGACATATTCTTCAGCACATGATCATCAACCATCGCTTAAAACAGTTTAACTACGACGACATGAAAGAAACAACAAAAAAGTCGCCTATAAAATCATGTAAAGAAATCATTGTCATTGTTACAATGTATACTATCAGACAGTAACATATGTACTGACACTTGTAATTGTAACACCAGCTTTTTGGCAGTCAATTATCTGATGGACAGGGTACTTCGGTGTATGTTTTATAAGTGAGAAACATCCTGATTCGATGATGTTGATTTCATTTTGTAAAGAATTATAAAATAAATTCTTAGAATGAAAATAGTTTTTGGATCTTTTTCCATTTTAATTTTTTTTTTCCTAAGATGAATGTGAAATAATTATTCGGCCATTGATTAGTTTTCATGTCTGAAAAATCCTATTAGAAAAGTTATTTGAAACACCTGAAAATATAATCAGGTACACTCAAGTGTTTATTCCTACCACAAACTACAGAAGTAATGAAAGAAATGATAATTAAAGCTTGAATTAAAAAATAAAATAAAAATATATCGAATTAACTTAAAACTACCTTAATAATGAGTGTTTCTGTCTATAGCAGACTAACCAATATTCTAAGGGTCATAAGGTTATTAAACGTCTCTATAAACACCCTGTGGTTGTATCGGGACCCTGCTACTTTAACTTGGATAGTTTTACTAGCTGCCACACACACAGATTGTAAGGTGTAGCTATCTCTGATTAAATAATGTTAATTTTGAATTTAAAAAAGATCATATTAAAGTTTCTTAATATATGAATTCCACAGCCGTTATCAAATGAAATAATCCATTAAAAATAATAAGAAACACAGCTCTATATAACTGAAAAACAACTTACCAAATAAAAATGAAATAAAATAATAATTGGGCGCCATTTTGAATGGCAGCTTTTCTGGGACTTCACTTGCTGTTGACGATTTTATTAGCACCACTTCTTATCTCCTTTGATAAGTGTGGTTTGGAACAATCTGGAAAGAAAGAAAGATACAATCTATATCAATAAAAGTCTAAGAAAAACCGAAAACACACAATGAACGTGATCATAAGTCATGAGGTTAACATAAAATCGTAAAGCATGAATTGTTTTGGTGTGGAAACTGTCCCGTTCTCACATCACTTCAGGCGCGTGGCCAGGATTTTGATATGGGGGGGGGGGGAGGCAACATTGGATATTATCAAATAAATGGCCGCGAAGCGATCAAACATTTTAAGATAAGTTATAAATTAGGCACATTTATAACTTTATGATATCAAGGGGGAGGGGGGCTGCCTCATACCCTCTGACTACGTGCCCGATCAGAACAAGCTTGGAGTCAACGATTATACATGGTAGGCAAGGACGATGGACTGTATTAACGTTACACGCGCTACGATCACTTGGTGGTTTTAAATCAAAGAAAACAAACTAAAGCGCTATCCGGATAAATGTAAAAACCAAACATACTACCAAACAACTTTCACAGAAAGAAGGAGAGAGAGAGGGATATAGATGGGGAGAGAGATTTACATGTAAAAAAATGAATATAATCACAGACAGAGGGGGGGGGGGGCTAAGAGAAAAGATGCAAAAAAAATACTGAGACCTAGTGAAGTGAGAACAAAATGTATTTAATAGGCGTATGAGATTTAAAGAGTGAGAAAGGGGAAATGTCATTTAAAACTTTGAGATGTACGTTATTGTAGTGTGCTTTATGAGGCTTTGAAAAGCTTCTTCTATTTTTCTTTAGGTATATGCCAAAGTTCAAGGCTTTAGAATAGCATCGAATCATGCTTTCACTTGTTATCGAAATCTAACTATAACTTCTAAAGGGCACTGATGTCTGCATCGTTTAAGTCACCGAATAAGTTTAGACAGTCAGCGAAATTCAGAGTAATAGTCTCGGTGTCTGTACAAAAACTGCCCTTTAGTGAAGTTATAATGGCTATGCGGGGATTTTCATCAATCTAAGATTCTTGCCAACGTTACAAATAGATCAGACCAAAAACTTAGTTTACCAAAAAGCCCCGACAATAACATAGGACAATGAAAACGACCTTATCGCAAACTAAAAGTGTCGCATGCAAAACAAAAGATGGTGCATAGTTTTGCCCCTGAAAACTAGGCTACAATATATTTAAACGTTGTACAATAATATAACTTTAAGATATGACTTTCTGTAAAACAGCAAAATCCATTATCTACACAATATTCCCATAACATGTTTTTTTGTTCCTAAATATAGTCACAAAAACTTGTAATTATTTTATTATTGTCGCCTCAGTCCAAAAGTAAGTTAAACTTTGATCTCCACCCACAATGATATCGCTGTTGATCATGGTTTTGATTTAATTATCTACAAATTATCAGAACAAAAGGTAAAATAACAAACTACAAAACAATACCATTTGTCAAAACTTTCCTTTGTATAATTTCTCACAGTGAACAGTGAACAATGAACAGTGAAGTTTATTAACTCAAGTAAATTATTATATAGAAACAAAACAATAATCTAATAGCTGTAAATTGTTAACAATTGAAAAACATAGAAATTAGTTAATTATAAAAGATAAAAAGAAAGACAAAGAAGAAACACAAAGGAATGGTTGAATAATAACATTGATAAGGTTTTTCAATCTATGAAGAATGCTTTCATGATCATAAACGACACGAGCATAATTAAAAAAAAACGACAAAGCGTTATTAAATAGAATGCTTGAAGCTATTTGACATTGTGATCAGCTGGTTGCACACATAATATAGATTAACAGTAAAGCCAAAACTATTATCCACCATCAAAGAAAACAGTTCCAGTGACTGTTACTTTTAAATGGTATAGACGATATGCGACTTTAGGTGGACATTGAGAGTAATCCTGTCCTTAAATGACCATAGTCTGCCATGACAATTACCAAAAGACACTATGTGATAGTAATCCTGTCCTTAAATGACCATAGTCTGCCATGACAATTACCAAAAGACACTATCTGATAGTAATCCTGTCCTTAAATGACCATAGTCTGCCATGACAATTACCAAAAGACACTATCTGTCGTGCTTCGGTTAATCAGGTGTGATACTTTGAACTGCATAGGTGTTAATTATCATTGATAAAACGAGAGTCGAAAATCTCCTAGAGCGGCTGATCTCGAATTTTATTTATCATTAGGGTATATAGACACAAAATGTCTATAGGCTTCCCTTTGTCAATTGTAAATGTAACATGTGATAGTTTTAACCATTTCATCTATAGTCATATAAGTCACATAGTTTTATCAATGGTGTAATAATGAAGTGCTTATTTTACAAAAAATGAACTCTTACCATCTAATATAATGATCCCAAAGTAGTGAAACACTATGATGAATCTGTAGAACACCTTATGGTCCACTTGGCAACATCTCAGACATATTCATGGATGGCTAAGAGGGTGTTAGCAAGTGATGTAGAAGTAAAGATGAAAAAGACCAAACATGCTTCAATGTGTTGACAGGGAGCACAGTTGTGTGATGAGACAGCACAAGATTTTCCAGACAGGCATTATAACATTCAAATGGAATCAAGCTATATGTACGCAGTTACCAAATATATTACTGAACGCTGCTTTAAGTGATATAGTCTGAGTAAGCCGACTTAACAATTAATCACCACTCCAACAGTAAACTTCTTACATTTGTTTAAAAGGCTTGATAAGGTATAACTATTATTTAACGATATTTTACATTTTGAACAAAGGCTGATTTAGTAGTCAATTTCACTTTACATAAGACTCGTTTGAACTATAGAAAGCGTTTGATAAATTTAAGTTTAAGATGGAAAAGAAAATGTAAAGTAAACAAGGTTTCGTTGCTAATAACCTATTTGTATGGTATATGTTTAGTAATCAAGCGTCCGTGAATTGTCCATGTGCAATTGATAAACACGTTAAAGAAAGTACTGTTTTGTCAATGTCGATAATGATCGGATGTGCTATGAAGTTTCATATGAACTTCACTTTAATCATACATTTGTATACTGAAAGTTTATTGAGGTCTTCAATGTTCTGAAATGACAAAAGCAGGAAATTATACGACACCCTATTATTCTTTGTTGATCCTTGTGGGTGAATATAATAACATAAATGATAAAACGTCAACGCTTATCTTTTCGTTTTTCTCGACGTTTTAGGATTTGACCATTAACCACGCACGTTTTATGTCATAGAAAGTGAAAAAACACAATTTGTATGGGTCAAGCGACTAACTTAACATCTCACGAACAGACAAGCACGACACAAAATTAATATCCCCACCCCATCCTCAAAACATCCCCATTGTTCACACTCAAACAATTGATATATTATTGTGACAAATTATCTTCCCATTCCAAAACATCCAGCTCATAGTATGGCTACTCTGAGTTTATCTCTTAAAATTACATGGTGTCATATACCGGTTGCCAACCAAAACACTGTATAAATCTGCAAGCTATTTATTCAAATGGAAACAAGCTATCTGTACGCAGTTAACAAATATATTACTGAAGCGCTGCTATAAGTTATATAATGTGAGTTAAGCCGACTTAACACAATTAATCACCGCTCTACCAGTGAACTTCTTGCATTTGTTTAAAAGGCTTGACAAGGAATATCTATTACCGATATTAACATTTTGAAAAAGAATTATTCACTAGTGAATTTAATTTTACATAAGAAATGTTTTGAAAACAAAGAAAGCTTTTGAAAAAAAAACTATAACAGAATAGAAAATGTAAAGTATGCAGGGTGTACGTTACTAATCGGACTTGTTATGAAGTTTCATATGTACTCCACTTTACTGATAAATGTTAACAGTGATAGTGTATTGAGTTCTTTAATGTTCTGACATGACACAAGCAGGTTGTTATACGAAGGACTCGTTCTTTAGGTACAGGGGCTTCACACTATATTTTTGTATAACTGCCCTGCTCTCAAGTGTTGTTTCGTCTTAATTTGAAAAGAGGAACAAAATATCGTCAAATATACTTGTACAGCTATTTTGATTGTGGTGTACCATATGACAATGTAACAGTATACAATTAGCGTAATTGTGCAAGTTAATAAAGGGCTGCGCAAGAAATTGATTTAAAGCTTGCAGTCATAAAACACAAAAAACAGCGGTTTGTATGATGACTCTTTAATACATCTTAACATCTTGATTGTGATATAGAAAAGAGAGTTAATAATAGAAGTTGTGATAACATTTGATATTATCTAATTACACAACTCGATATTTCTTGCTTCTCGACAAGCCCAGCAATTTTTTTTCAAATGCGTTTTATGTTGAGCAAACATGGTTAATCATATTTCTGCCAAGAAGAATTATTGTTACAAGCTTTCTTGTCTGCAAAAAATACAACACAGACAGTTTTGTTCGTTGTTTTCATAATAACACAATTTCACCGAGAGAAAGGGATTATTTGGATATTGTTCACATAAAATTGTATCTGTCATAGCCATACTCCATTCATTCTTAATGTGAAAACCTTTCTACCTTGTTTTCATTTTTTCCAAGATATTATCCTGAATAACTTGTATATTGTCAAGCCAGACAAGATGCAACTTTCTACTGAACAAAAAATGTAGACAATTTATCAGTCAGCACTGGCCGCATTTACATCAAACAAATGTAAAAATATGCAAGAATATAAACTCTTTTCACAAGGCTAATATCTAACTCAGACGTTATCTTGAGTGCTAGCATGTCATGTGTCTTGTTTTTTCTCTGTCTCTCGTTTTCCATCCCAATCTCTCTAGACATCATGATGTTCTGAAGAAAAACCTTGGACCCTAAAAGGATTCTTACTCGGGTCAACAGCAGTATACTGCTAGAACTTCGTGTATTGGCAAATAGCCATGGATCCTTATTGAAATCCTTGACATTTTA
>JAUUEB010497788.1:0-10448 GCA_032362205.1 Clione limacina
TTCATCATATCAACAGTTTTAGGGATATCAAGTTCAAATTTAATAACGGCAATGAAAACATGTTGAAGAATAAGTGTAAGCATTTTTGTGAAAAATATGAATAATTGTAGGAGAAGTGGTGATTCAAAAAGTGGTGCGATTTTTTTTTACCCACCTGGTATATAGTAGTAAACATAAATTGGAGGTATCTTGAAGACTTTGCATTTGCTGTCATTTACAGAACATGGTCAAGTTGTATCTCATATTTAAGAACTTTTAGACGTTTTGTGAATTTGTTTTCTGACAATTTCTTTAAAAAAATAACATTTTTAAATCTCTTTACGACTTATAAGTCAGGGTCTTATTTTTGTGCAATGAACATAGTAAGTACCAACATTTATGCTTTTATAGCAATATAAACGATATTATAGATTTATGTTAATATCTCTAAGCACACACACTTACACACACCACATAGCACCTGCTACATACATACATTTTGACTTAGTCTCGATGGACAGTAATACATTCGTATTGCGCTGTTGGTACACTTACACACACGTGCATTCCTTTGAGAGTAAGTAAATAGATAAGAAGTTCCAGTGCTGCATGTCAAGTAGGTAATGTTACACACAGGGCAATCTAACTGATATGGTCCACTTTCAAAGCAAACAGCTAGGAATGCTTTTTTGTATGTGAGTTATTTCTTAAGATTACATTTGGATAACTAATATGTTGGTTGAACTTTTTGCTGTTTAAAAAATATAATAAAATATATATTTTAATATGAAATGCTGATATATCATAACTCTAATTCGATTTCCTTACCCCTTTATCCTTTTAAGATTTCACATGTATTCATAAAATCCACAGATGCAAGTTCGGCGGGGTCCAATAATTTCCTATGAGCTATGACCCTTAAATTAATAGGTACTTAAGATACCATAACCAATGGCGCAACATTTCATTTCATAATGTCAATTCATCTTTCGAAAAATAATAATGCATACAATTGTATCAATCAATTATATACTTGAATACTATATCATTAGATATATGAAGTTCTCAAAGGAGTATCAATGAAGATATGTTATTATTATCAATTCTAAAGTGAGCAAGAACTACAACCAATGTGCTGACTACAACGCATCACAGATCATGCTTAGTAATCTCTTTGGTTGGCTGCTCGTGAGATCAAAGGTCAAAGTTCTCTAACCAAAACAAATCACTTCCTCGAGGACGTAACGAGGTCACTAAACAAAAAACGGGAACAGACTGAGGCAGGACAACAACAAAGCTAATGTGTTTTCAATGTCGTCATAGCTGTAATAATAAGTCTTAGTCTTCTACGAAAATAACTAGGTAAGTAATTTGTGAATGTGGGTCACCCATATAAATTTCGAGTACCCTTAATTAATGTACTACGACACAGACACAGCACTTGACAGTTTGAGCCAGCCATGACACGTCGTGACGTCCGACATCTGAGTTCCTTTTACACCCACACAGTGTCATCATGTGGTTATCATAATTACAGTGAGAGATGCTTTTTAGCAAAAATGTTGATTTTTGTCTTCATTTCATTTGTGATTTCAAATTATTGCAATGGTATGTTCTATTGATGTTGAGTAATGACAATGTTAGTAGTGATAACAATAAATTGCTAAAAATAAAATACCACCCTCACCCTTCTTTCTTACTATCAAGATTCAAGACCCTAATAATCGTAATCCTACGATTATTATTTTGTGAGGAAATTGCACAGCACTACGATGCTTATTCGGGTCACTATGATTATTAATTCTGATAACTTTACGGAAACCAGCTGATTTTTTTGAGATATCAGGACTCTGTTTTCGTGAATTATAGGTAATTAATCTTCCGTTTTGGGATAGATTCATGACACTGTCGCTTAGAGTACTACCTTCCCTTTCTTTTGAGACGAACGTTATTAAAATCAATCTGTTTTTTACCAAGATATATAACCATTTTAGTACACCTATTGCAGATTTTTCGGAAATGTCCAAGAATCCCTGTTTGTGAGTTTTACAATAGATATCTTTGTTTTCTAATATAATTATGACACTATCGCTAAGATGATCTACTATATGCCCTTACTATATGATGTCATTTCTTCGAATTATGACAAAATGGTTGGACCAACATTTTTTGAACATTTTAAATCTTTGTAACTGTATCTTTCATTTGACACAATTTATTTGAAAATCTGTCCATAAATGTCAGGATTTAACGTAAAAAATGGGAGTGATCATCAGTGATCTCCCCATCTAGCTAAGCGTTAAAACCACTTAGTACCAGGATACTAACTAGTCGAGGGGGTGGTCCCCCTATTCAAATGTCAAAACCACTTAACTGTGAACCCAGGGTACTAAAATACATTTTGTTTTCAGGAGGGGTTGGTGGGTACCTAAATCCGTCAAATGTGTACCCTAACCCCCAGGAAAAAATACATCAACCAAATTTTAACAAGGAAAATTTCCTGCCAGTTTTAACATAATTTATTTGTGTGGTATATTTCTGAAAACACGAGCATCATTTCTTCTTTCTACATAAATGACAAGGCTGACTCAGTTCGGTCTATATGACTGTGGACTCTTTTTGCATTTTTGCTTTAATGTCAATGGCTGCAAAGTGCTATGCCACTCAATTGAAATGTACATTGGGTGCTTGCCTTACTACGCTGTCACATTTTACAGATTGTTAACTATATATTCAAATGGTGATTCTTCCTCTAATAAAGTAAAAAAGCAGATATATTTTTTCATTACATTTCTAGACTCTAGGCTTACGCACATTCTAATAGTAAAAACATGAGTACTCAGATAGAGAAAAAACATTGAGAAAATTAAATTCATGCTCGGAATGCAAACAAAGCTTCCCGTCTGTCCTCACGAAAAGTGAACACGGCTGCGATAAGTGCGCACTCGGCACCGGTATTAAACGCGTTCTTGAACACGGAAGAAGAAACATGTTGCAGTGATGGAGACAATCTAGTATATCTCTATCATTCTTTGGTAATTACTTTAAATTCTATAACTCTGTCAATTGTTAACGGGTATTGCTAAAAGTAAATAGGGGTCTTCATCGTGTGGATTTAAAACATCGCACAAGATTTTACGGCAATGAGTGGTATATTTCTTTAGTTATCGTCTACACAGACAGACAGACAAACGAGCAGCGTCACATACTCTACAAACATTTTTGGTGTCGAGAATTACTGTGCCATTCCAGTGAATAATGAGTTCCTGACTAATGTCAGTACATTATGGGATCAGAAAAACAAATAGAAAACTGCACTCGAGGTCCAGGGAAAATTGTCAAAAATTGGGTTCATTTAAGATCTATGTCAAAAAGGGTCGGGGAACTATTTAAGAAATGGAAGCTAAATAGCGCATTTTAGAGTTATATTAAGGTGATTGGGGAAAAATATTAAAAATAGAAGGTAATTGGTGCAATTAAAAGCTATGTTTATGAGGATCGGGCAAAATTTTGAGAAATCGAAGCTAAATGGTTCATTTTAGAGCGGGAGCCGAGAAAATTTTGTAAAATGAAATTTAATCGGTCGCGGGAAATTTTATCAACTTGCGGGAAATTTTACAGCAATTACTTTTTTTCTTGAAAATTTCCCGTCAAAAGACAGTTTTTGCACTTTTTCCAGCCTTGCTCTCACGCCTGTGAAAGTTACCATTTTAACACGTATGAAGAAATGATGAATCTTGATACGACAAGATAGTGCATTTTAATTGAATAAGATACCACCAACAAAGAAAAAATGAAATGTTCAACAGTTAGTACATTATGTCAATGGCTGCGTTATGTTAGAGTGAAGACAGCAGAACTTAAAAACTAGACCGTGTTCATTTCAGTTATTACCATAAAAATCTGATAGCAGATGACTGACTGGGTTATGGCAGACGTTATTATACACGTGGGTGATTATATATAAACTTGTATAAGACAGGAATTTGTGAGAGCGAGCTAATAAATAAATTAATGTGCTAAATATGATAAATATTATTAAAATGAAAGCTTGATTGGAAGTACTGCGACTATCGCTTACATCATTCGTATTTAGAAACGAAAATGAAAGACAGATGTCACAAAAAAGTTCAAATGTCACCAAGATAGTGTCACAATGTCAGTAGCATGACGCAATTTTCATCCCATGTAACTAGTTAAGTTGACGAGCTATTAGGTTTAGTAATAGAATTAAGAGTACAGAGACTCTTAGAAAAAGTCACAAAATTAAGTGTGTCCCATACAGTCAAACAAAGCTTAGTTGAAAAAATTACACCAGCATGATTATGAGCAGCAGGAATTTGCACTCAAAATAAAGCTATCTTTATGAAGGCACAATATGACAATACTAGACATGCATCCGAGTCTAGTCTAACGTAAAAACAGTTTATACTTTAAAGCATCCTCATTAGACAGACGCTGAATGTTATCATCGGGCACAGTATGCGATGACATGTTTAGAAGAGCTCTTCCTGTAAATGCCACTGAGTTGTCCATGAATAATGCAAAAGGTTAAGAATGTCATCATATTCAGGAAGGAATGATAATACAGGTGTCAGTGACACAGTCATCATAAAAACAAAGCCTTCAGCAGTCATCCAAACGTAATGGAATTGATATAGAAAATCGAATAATTACATTAAATTATACAATCATTTCAAAACCAGTCGCTTTATAGGAGAAAAATACAGTCTTCTCAAACACTCGCAGAAACTAGGGGACAAAGTTGATGAAAGTGTTACTGATACCAGAGAAAATATATCGCTTACATTATTCGAATTAAGAAGCGTACAATTTACGTGTTTTTGATTTTAAATGAACAATATATAAATTTGATACTTACTAGATAAAAACAGTCCTTATACTGATACTCACGCATAATATAATTACTATTGTAGCGCTCAATCGCGACATGAAAATTCTAACATGGAGAAAAGAGAAACTACTGTTATCTATACTAAATGAAACAAAATAAAAGGTTGGAAAAGGGTGCTCTTATTGAACTGACACAAATATAAATGAAGTAATGACAATTTAAGTGAGTTTTGGAAGATCTTTTTAAACAACATGACTACTATTGTTTCACTAGTATGTATAAATGTAAACTATACTACAAGGGTACTTACTTCCACAACGAACAGTTTACATGTACTCCACAATGTAATCCTTGTAACACTAAGTATCTCACTTCCTTGAACAATACCTTTACACTTATACGAGATTTGATCATTAATAAGGCTTAGGTTTAGTAAACCACACTAATAGGTTGTTGATTCGCAATCCCTAAACCACGTGAAGGGCCCTACAAAGAAACCAGTCAGACAGATTCACCTCTGACCCCGTTGCAATGTCGACAGCTTCGATTGGCTCGCCGAGTGCTGACGGGGTGGGCGACCAGGGTAGGAGTGTGGGGAAGGTTATTCTTTGTACGCGTACCTTGTGACACATTGAGGACAAAGCAGAGCGAGGGCCCGATTGCCAGCGCGACCCCGACCCACAATTAAGATTTATTCAAAATAAACCCAACAAAACAGCAATACGAACATGAGAACAAAACAGGTGCGCGTTATTATTACAGGAAAACCACTAAACCCCTAAGCTGAACAGGGACGTAGAAGAATAATGGCGCGCTTTTTTCCACTTCAATTCACAACTCAGAGAATGTATTAGTAAAAAATAAAAGTGCACCCTGTTTCCAAACGTAAACACAACGATACCGAAATCAATTGAATCGATAAGCAGATATAGAAACCCATAAGGATTAAGAGAAAGGTGTAACAAAAGCAGAGACCGTCGAATACATTTTTAATTAAACTTGTGTTTTAAAGAAATTAATACGAGCAGGCGCGTAGCAAGGGGGAGGGGGCATGGGGAAAAGTCCCTCCATTTGAGATACAAAATGCTCTAAATTTGCACAATTTTTAACCAATCTCAGGATCCGGTAAAAATATTATAACTGTTCACACACCCCCCCCCCCCCCCTCAAATTATCAAGCCATCATATCCCAGTAAAAATCCTGGTGCAGCATGTTGACATTTTTCAAATAAAATAAAGAATCTTAACTTGTTCTTAAAACTGGAAAATCTAAAGAAACGAATTCAGAATATTATCCAACAGTAAACGTTTAAATAACATATTTTTTACTTTGGTGATACTACACAATCTTACAAAATTAATAATATAATCAATGATCATGAAATAAAAACACATATTCAATAAATGTGTAAGGGTCACGCTCTCGTAACTTCTTTTCTTTCACAAATGTTCACACCGTCTGTAGGACAATTTGTTACCGTACGCCTTCGGGGTTCCTGTTTTTTTATAAGACATAATTGCCTTCTTGTCATAGTTACCTGTAAACACCATTTAGTGTTTTTACAGATCGTGATGTCTCAATAGCACATTAATTACATATTCATGAAATGAATGACTTTTGAGGTTGTTGATAATTAAGGTGACTAATATTAGGAAGCGATAATTCTTTTCTCTGGGGATTTTGTCAGAGTCCCTTGTCTTGAAACACACATTTCCAATCATGATGAATTGGACTTTTGATTAATCAAATTGATTGTATTACATGGTACATTTAATGTTCGAATGAACGTTCGCGAGTGTGTGTATGACTCTCTTATCCGCAGGATAGTATTCATGTAACCATCATGTCAATTTAATTCTCACTATTTTTAGATGTTTATGTAGTTTTATTTCATGTAAACTTAATTTTTTTTAAAGATATTAATGCAGTTTTATTTATATTCCATTATATTTTATCTCTAATTCCTTCTTATTCACGAAATTGTTTATAATTATGTTTTATGTATGCTCTTATGTAATGTCTGTTACTTGAGCTGAATAAAAAGTTAAACATGTCCCCTACACGCTCACCCAAGTGACGCTATCCTACAACCGTTGACAGTATATCGGATGATAGGAGCGGATTAAGTACAAATAAGCGTTGGCAGGTCATACTCACACCAGTGAGTTCTGAGTACTTTTCACACCCCTGTCTAGAGTCATATGCCATCGTGATGAGTGATATTCATCACCTTAACGATATATTTATTGATTCCATGTCTTATTGTGAAAAATGTTAACAGAAGAGTAAGAATTTGTAATAAAATATTCCAAATCTGAATTCTCTAGGTGCACATGATATTGTACAAATAAGCCATCGTTGGTGAATAAGGCCTTGACATACAAAACTGAACTCGACTGTACTGAATGATCTTCCAAAGCATTTGACACTAGGTCACGCACAGGACTGTGCTTGTGGTGTATTATACCTGAATTGGAGTCACTTTAAAATGGTCCACATGGTAAGATGCTTTCACAGTAGCATACATTTATAAAAGTACCTGAGGTTAGTGGGAATGATGAAACCTAGTCTGAAACGGTTTAAACAGGTTTGAGCCATTGCTCCCCAGATTTCTTTTAGCCTGATGCTTTTGACTGCATATCTAGGCTAAATATTTCTGTTAGATAAGGAGCGGATGGAGTATCTTCAATATTCAACGCTTGGGATAAAAAGTGATTGGATTTTTTTTATCATGACTCATGATCTCCTGTATGCAGATAATTGTGCTATTGTTACCGACTCACCTGCACACAATAAGAATGCTCTCCAAACCATACCATGTCCACTTAGTGGTTTCCGTTTCAGAAATAGTTTGACCTCAGATGTCACATTAGGATGCACGGATGTACAGTGCACAGATTATTCTTTTTCGTCACCCACTCCATCCAGAGCTAGATCAAGTACGACGGTAGATCACTACAAATCAGCCGTACTGAATGAGACCCCCTAAGTTTACGGGTCTCACGGCGAATATGGCGAGGCAATACTCACCATGGACGGAACGTCTGGCATTTTGAATGGTTAATCGATAATTTGATTGATTAAAAAGGTCTTAGGATCATTGCACATTGCGCAGTCCTTAGAAACCAGACCAGACCTGATCAGCACCCCTTCTCTCATTCCGACCATTTTCAATCAATCGCCGTTAATCATTAGTACGATTGGGTGAAAGAGTTTTTCAAACGGTAACACTGTGCGTGCTACATAAATGAAAACAAAATTTTCTATAGAACTTCGAATCGATTCACACCTCATGTTCCCGGTTGATATTGGTAGCACATATAAACCCATAATTTTTTATTTTTGTTTACAAGAAATACATGAACATATTTTGGTGGGATGTGGCTTTTGTAAGCTTAATTCGTCAAAAATATCGAAACATGATATATACCTGTGATATCAGATTTTTTTTACTATTAAAACCAGAGTAGAACCCTACGCCTTGCAAGCCAAACTTTCTTAACATTTATAGATTGCCGTAAACCAGTGTATTGTGCTAATAAGTTGGATTATGTACAGTAATTCGAAGATTTGACATCGTTATGTACATAATTCAAATTCCCCTTCTGTGCAAGTGACACAAACAGTATGTTTAAACTCTCAACCAAGCGTCTCTTTAAGTTGATACTAATCGTCCAAACCAACACCAGAGATACTCTAACAATTCAGGGAAGTAGCCAGTCCAGGGGGATAACCTGGAGCAAGTGCTCCCTCCTCAGACTCACAAAAAAGAAATAATAAAGAGGGGGAATACGCTGCATATATATGGGTGGTGGGGTGGGGGTAATAATATGAATATAATCAAAATGTTATCATACATATACACATATTCATATTATTACGGTGTTTTATTTATAGAATCTATAAATTTTAATAGCACAGCACTATAGCCGGATATTTTCAAGGGAGTGAGCTCTTTTATCTTATCCCCCCTCCCTATATATGCAGCATATTCCCCCTATATTATATATAACTATAAAACAGATAAAAATGTTGATAGTTTTTATGTCGATAGACAAGACGTTCCACGTGGAAGGGTTGACGTATTATATTCATGATAACCTACACGTGGCATCGGTTGTTTACTTAGACTGGAATTTACGACATCATGAGGCGCAAAGCAAATAACTACATCCGATGTAAGGAGGATAAATATCAATAGAAGACATATCCATTGAGTAAGTTTGCATTCAAATATTGGCACTTGGTATTTGAATGATCAAAGTGCTAGTAATGCATTTAGAAAAAAATATTATTCTCTTTTAAAACGTTGAATTTACAACAGTATGAACTGCGACGAAAGAAAGGAATATATAGAAAAATAAGTGTGAGAATTGAAGTAAAAAAAAACAGAACAATTTAATCTGACATTGAATGTGCAGAGAAAGAGCAAAGAATAAAGGGGGGAAGTAGAAAGAAAACAGAGGACAATGTATAAAGAACTATAACCAGAATTGGAAGTTATAACATCAAAGGGACCCGTGTGTTGATCGTGGTTGATTTCCAAATTAATTACAATGACAGTAGAGACAAGGTACTAATTTAATGTCAATAAATTAAGCCCAAAAGTATATCATTGATCATTAACATGTGACTAATTTAAAAGCGACCGACAGAGTAGAAATAATTCTGTTGGAGAACATTTTGTAACGTCTCTATAAACACAAAGTATGCTTTGTTTTCGACGTGGGTGCAGCTTAAATTTTGTGTGTGCTGCCACGCAAAGGTTGTAATGTGTACTACAACTCGTATCATCTTACAGTATACTGTCAAGTTGCTTATCGGGGATGCTATTCTAATTGCACTGCACCTCGGGGTATTTGAGAGAAGCAAAATATATTCTTTTCTACAACATATTGAAAAAAATCAAATGGGTCTCGATCAGGATTCGAACCAGGATAAATTATTTCACATTTATCCCTGCTATCCATTACACTTTAGAAGCAGATAAAAGTTTAGGTTAAAAATAGTTGAATAAAATAAAGTACATTAAAATAATACAATGCAGTAAGCAGGCGCGTAGCCAGGGGTACATGGGGGGAAAGTCCCCCCACCCCCATTTGAGATACAAGATGCTCAGAATGTGCAACATTTTTAACTCATCTCAAAAATGTCGGCAGCTTTGCGGCCATTGCTTTGATAATATCCAAGGTTGGTCCCCCATGGTAAAATCCTGGCTACGCGCCTGTTTCATACCATTACACCACCATTTAAGAACGGATCAGAAGGTATATGTTGCTGTCATGGTATAAAAAGGTACATTAGTAAATACGAGCATTGGAAGTACCACATTGGCTGAAACAAGACTAATGTTAGTCTCACATTGTCTTTACTAATTTGTGATATTCAATATATTCAAGAAAAATGCTTTATTCGGTGGGGAAACCATTTTTAACGATTTGGTTAAACCGTTTGATGACCGCTTCGTGTCTGAATCTCCGTGTTTAATCGTGCGTATTTAAAATATGTTACACGACTTAAATCTAGGTATAAAGAAGCTTATGAACGATAAAAACAAACGTTTATGTTTTAATTTGAGGTGGATTGTTGCGGTTTCTTTGACACCATTTTAGT
>JAUUEB010497799.1:0-10448 GCA_032362205.1 Clione limacina
ACGTCATGACAGAAAAATCTGACAGTTTTGTCTAAAAAGGATGTTTTTGGCCGTAAAAGAGAGATTTTTCTTCAATCAGGACCAAAAAAAGTGGCCTTAACTGGCGGATGGCCTTAAAAATGGCCGTAAAAGAGGGAAAAAAATAACAGAGTTTAAGAAGGAAAAAGATCGGGGATTTTATTTTTGGCCTTAACTCGCGAATGGCCGTAATAGAGGTGGACGTAATAGAGGGATTCTACTGTATCTACTTAACATAATTCATGATGACAACATCAGCAAAACATCAATCATCTTATAAGTCTGAAATAGATTTTGAATTCTTGTACATGACAACTGGTATTGAACTATTCAGAAATATAAACCTTCACTACTGGCCTGGCCTAATTTTTATTTATTTCTAATTCTCGAGACCATTTCAACTTCACGACCCAAAGTCAAAGCAGACTTTGAGTCAACCCAGTTTCCATGCAGAAGTACCATGATCTTAGAAGACATAACTAACATAAAATTAAAGGGGAATTAAAACAATGGAACTAGATAGTAAAAAAGGCAAAGCCTTTGCCATAAAACAATGCTACCCAGAAATGAAACTGTTGTATGCAAAAATGATGATAGAGGACTTTATGGTAGTTTAATTTCCAGGCAGCCAAACATGTTGTACTTAAGCTCTGTTATGTCAAATAAAACATTAACATTTATAGCATCATCAATTATATTAACAATTATGTCTGAGGCTTTTGTAAAACTCAAAAGATTGTTGTACAAAGACATTTAACAATTAGAAAAGCTTATCACTCTCTTATGATACTTTGTAGAACTACAGTAAACAATGGTTAAATCAAAAGCGCTTAAACCAAAACTGTTGATAAACCGAGAAAGTTTTTCAGGATGAGTTTGAAAATAGCAATGTTTACTTCAGATTGATTAATCTTATTTACTTTGGTTTAAAAAGAGAAGTTTAGAAATAAAAAGACAAAGAAGAAAAATAATCTGGACTTTCAAGTTTTCTTGGTTTATCGACAGTTTGAAAGTCCAGATTATTTTTCTTTTTTTTTCTAATCTGAAATACTTCTCTCTTTAAACTAGAGTAAATAAATTATGAGTAAAGTAAAAACATTTACCTTTAAGTTAAAGTTGAAACTCATCCGGTACTTTTGTCAACTATCCGGTTAACTTCATCAGCTTGAACTGTTTGTCACGTGAACTGACGATTGGTCACGTGACAAAACAGCTTGGTAGATGGGGACAGGCTGTGTGGTAAATAAGATTATTCTGAAGTAAACATTGCTATTTTCAAGCTCATCCTCGACCATTTCACTGATAAATCACCGTGGCTTCTTTTGGTTTTGAAAAATTGTGAAGATTCAACGCAGCATTTGATCCAAAGCTATAGTAGTACATGCCAAAGTGGTACAAAAGTATGTTCACTCACTTGTGCAAACTTAACTTGCTTTTGCAACAGTCGTAAGAACAAATTGTCTCTCATTTTTTAATTATTTTAGTTAAAATTGGCATAGTCCTTTCTTAACCAAAAGCAAAAAGACAGTCCTGCAGATTTTGGTTTAACCATTGTTTACTGTTTATAAGCTATTGGTCATAAAGTTCACATGTGACACCTCACATCAAAAGTTGTACATGTTGCTGAACATGAGAATTAAGTTTGAGACATTTTTTTTATTCTTTAAACTATAAAGTTTTGTCTCAAAAACACTGTTTGAAGAAAAAGGCACTTAAAGATGAGGTATTTATTTGCATGTATTTAACAAAAAGCTATGAGTTTTCAAATTTACAAGAAAAAACAACAACATGACTTTTACCCTGAAGTTATTTCTTCTGGCAGAGGAAAGAAAAACAGGTTCATAACAAATTACTTTTTTGAAAATTCAAACCCTCATGCCTTTAGAGGCTTTTATTCAGAATAAAAACCAGCAACATGTGCACCTTTTGATGAGAGTTGTCACAAATGACTTTATTTCATGTTAATGTTTCTGGTATTGTGGTAGGCTGTGGCATATAAAACAACACATTTACAACAAGCAATTTGCTTAAAGTATAATCTAGACTGATATGTACAATACTAAAAGCCTTTTTCTCACAAATACCATCAACAATTGTTACATGTTTTACAAGACAACACTGTAGTTCCAAGAAAATATGGTAGCAACATACAACATATTATCTACTGGTCATGATACCTCAGTTGCTAAAATACACATATCTTAATACAAAAACAATTTCAATACAAGTATTCTAGGCTAAATGCATTAAAATAGCATACCTTCAAAGTATTACATGGCATCATAATAAGCAAATATTCTTGTCTCAATATATTATATCAACTTTTGTTATGAGATATTAAAGAGGCCCACACTGGGTAACATGATCAGCTTTAAAACAAAGTGGTGTGTGATAAAAAGTTTAACTCTTTGTTGTTGAAAATGTGAGCTGTATGCAGTATAAAAACAGAACTGATTTTATGGTATAGTACAAAATTGTGTGAAATTTAAAGAAATAAAAGAGAACATAGATGGATTGTGGTAGTTGACATTTTAAACATGTACCCCTAAAGTTTATTATGCATTAAAACAAACCAATCAAATTTTACACTTTTCTAAGATTTAAATACATAACTCCTAAGTTTTAGTTAAATGACAAAATTTCATTTCAAGTAAATAATCAAGTTAATTATTTACAAATTTAAGAATATACCATTCTTGATACTATATTGTTGAATATACCATTCTTGATACTATATCGTTGAATATACCATTCTTGATACTATATTGTTGAATATACTTTGGATGAATGTTAAAGAATACTGTATACAGAAATTCTCAACACTCAAATAAATAAATATTTATACATGTGTTTTTCTTTCATTATCACCCAATAACATTTATAATAACTGCACTACAAAGCCATTAAAGTTATAAACCTCTGATTTTTGGGAGTTTATCACAAATTCATTTAAGATTTGTATGGTGTCACAATCAAGCCCCACAGGGGCAATAAATACAAACTTTACAACAAAAGTTTTAGCCAAAGGACTTAAATACTACTCGAGTTAGTTTCTATCAAAAGTTATAGTCCCTGTTTAACCTCTCTCCAGGTGTTCTTGAGCATCTGACAGGTTGCAGTTTTATTGCCAACACCCAGACTTTCTGCTTCAAGTGGTCTAGACTGTTAAAGGTTGGAATACATCATGTTCTTCACATACCCCCAAAAGAAAATTTCTAGTGAACTACAAAAAAGTCGAGGTTTCTAAGGGGTCTCAATCAAGAACAAGTCGACCTTAAATACATTAGTTTCTTGTAGATGACATCTGTGTAAAATCCTCAACATTCCCAATTTAACGCTCACTGTGGGATGACCAATGAACATACCAACTTGGTCATAGTGCCACATAAATCTTTAACCAATTTTCTGATCAGCCTCATACAACCAAATATTTCTATCTATAACGGGAGTGATTACAACTTGTTATCAGGTGATAATAAAAAGACACCCTGTATAACTTAGCTAGTCTGATATGATTATCTGTCAAAGATTTTTATACATTTTTGTAAGCTATGTGGCTTTGATTGTTAAATATATACTGACAAATATCTACAGGGACTCAATACTTGTAACAGTTCATATCTTTCAAGACTGGATATAACTTTTGTGTTGCGCAACATTGAGCAAGGGTTTGAATTATAATGCAAATGATTTCTACAAATAAATTATGATAAATTATGAACTACATGGAAACCCTCATTCTTGAATTCTAGATTGGGCCCTATGACTGGCTTTTCCCATTCAAAGCCTTGTAATAATCAATGAATCACCTAGCAGCATTGTTGCTTCAGCTGAGTTAAATCTTGAGATATCCAAGACGATATGCAGCCTATATTTGTTCTTTATCAATAATGCCTGAGCTAGGTCTTAACAATTTTACGTACACAAATAATTAATACTGTTGAAGACAAACACTGGATGACTGTCATGTGTATGTACAATTTGTTATATGTGATGATTTTAAAATAAAATGAGTCACTTATAAAAAAAATATCTTGAAATTACAATTAACCATTTTTCATCTACTTATAACAAGATGACTTTGTTGACATGGAATGAAAAAGTTAAAGCTGCAAAAATACAAAAAGTGTCTTGTAAACCTTCTAGTCCTATTTGCGTCTGATTGTAATGTTTAAGGTCTTTAGTCTTTTAGGATGTTTCTTTTTTTACCAGTTACTCATTTTGTTAAGAAGCTCTCGCATTTCTTTTGCATTGAATAAATTTTCACTTCGCGGTTTCGAACAAAATCAAAAAATCTCAAAGCCGTATTTACCACATAAGCAAGTACATAAAAGGGGACAAATGTGTAATTTTAACATTTACCAAAGAAAATAAACACTCATTCTCAAAACAACATTGTCTAAAATTTGTTCCTGGTTTCAAATGTATTTTTTGTTTACAGATTTGAATTAAAGAATTACTAGAAACAAAGTTTTTAAACTACAATTTCTACTTTTCAAGGTTATCCTAAAATTTCTAGGATGAGCCATGATTTTCAAGATGGGTTCTGTTTCTCAAAAAAAAATTGAGATCGGGTCAATCAGCCACTCTGAACACATGTATTATGTCTGAACATTGCTATTAATAACCAAGATAACATGGCCGACAATTTGATGAGGTAAATGAAATATTGCACAAGACTATTTAAAATGGCATCCTTTAACTCACTTGAAATAATGAAAACACCATGACGACAAGCTTGTCTCATTGTGTACGGTATCACATTTTCATAGGAATAATAATAATAAAAATAATGAGAAAATGCCTGAGCTAATATTCTTATACTAGATATTCTTATCTCCATTAAACACATGAGCGAAGTAATATCCTGGGATATTATAATCTCTATGTGAACACATGTGCGCAGCAATATTTTTTAAAAATATTGCAATTTTAATTTAAAAACCGAATGCAACAATATTTCTGAGTTATTCTGATTTCCATGTGCAAATAAAATGTGTGCACCATTATTTATAAAGTATTCTGACCTCTGTGTATAACTTGTGCGCACCAATTTTTTTGAGATATTTAAATATTTATGTTAACTAAAAATGTAAGAAAATCATCAGATCCAAAAAGGTTATTAACTACTCATTATTAACAAAACAACTCTATGTCGACAACATTCTATGTTTTCAAATATCAGATCAGCAATAAATCACAAACGATATAAAAATTAAATAAATAAACTTTCGTTGCTTAGCTACTAACAAAGATATAATTTCTATCATGATCACACCAGACATTGACGACAGCAGTTGCAGATCTCATCTGACTCGAGACTTATATAAGCAAAAATTGTTGTATTTATCGCTTGTCAATCACTAATTGATGCTGTTGATTTCTTTATTCTGACCTACATCTAACAAATGAAGTAAACATATCTGATGTGTGCACGATAGATAAATAACACAGGATTATATCAACCTATAAGGGACTTCAATAATCTACAAACAACATAATACAGATAAATCAGTAGCTGTGTTTTGGTTGTTAAATAACGAGGGATTAAACATCACCATCATCACATGGGAGATAATAGATAAATATCAACAAACTAAATAAGAGATTCTTAAGTCCTCAATCCAATTGCAATTGTCTTCTTTAGAGAGTAATTAACTACAGGAATGTTACATGTAGTGGTGGACTGAACACACTCAAAATTTAAAGTAAATCCCCTATCATACAGATACACGAATATTTTATTAATTTATTCATGTAAAACTTTACAGCGCTGTTGACTCACAGAGTGGCAATATTTCATATTGTAGATGTAATAAAGTTTGTAAATACCGTACAAATTTGGTTAAACAAAACATAAGTTACATTATGAGGTCAAAATCAATATTCAGCTATCTAAATATGCATGTGTCTGTTTGCTCTTTTTATTAATTGAGGGGAAAGCATGGCATTCTAGAGACCATGGGAGGTACATTAAAGTTGTTTAACACGTTTATAAATCCTTAAGTATTTTCGTAATAAGGTTAGAATCACGCATTGAAATTTTGTCTGTTTTTACTATATACTACTTGTAAAAGTTTTGGCCAATAAATCACAACATACACATCTCAATTTTAAAAAACTACACTTCTACTGTAAAATAGGACCTCTCACACTGTTTTCTTGAGGACTGTATATATATGATGAACACAAAAATCTTGAGTTTGGTCACAATATACCAAATTGAGTATGTTTTTGAAGAACCTAATAAGCAAGTTCTCTAGTAGCTTGTACACTTGAAGGCTGAACTTTCAGGTAACATGCATGCTCTCTAGAACACTATGGGCAAAGTTATATAAAAACTTGATATTCTACATTCACTGGAAATATCACATGAATTATGTTTGGCAAATATCTTGTTGTTTTAGACATGGACAGGACAGTCAAAAAGAGCAATTCAAGGGATTTCAAAACACCTGCATTTCAGGCAGAAGGCAAGTTTGTCAGCATAATGGGAGCTGACTTAAACAACATTGACAATACATGTCTAACTTACAAGCCTAATCAGCGATTTTGAGGCAACTCAAAGTGACAAAAACTACCTGGCACAGAAACATGATCAGCCACCAGATCTAGATAGTATTACATCACAGTATAAGACAATAATGTCAGATAAAAGCAAGTTTAAATCAATTATCGTTTGAAAAGTTATTTCATCTACATGGTAAAACACAGTTTCAATTAGATTTAAAATAAAAACAAAAAAGGCAAATTGAGCTGAAATTGTCAAATAGCTGCAATTCGAAAAGTTAATACATTTCAATAAATAAGCTTGGTAAACATGGTCGCGCAAAACTCTGTTTAAAAAAACCTCTGGAATATTTAAAATATGACAATATCAAGGTTACTGGACTAAAACACAAGAGCAAGTCATATGATTATTAATTAAGTCAAAATAATACAATGAAATCACAAATAGCAGCTGATATATAAATTATAAAACCTTGAGAATAAAACAGTATGGAAAGACAAGAACCAAGTCAATACATACCTACAACATTTTCCTAGATCCCAAAAAGATTATGAAAGCTAAAACTAAGTGGTAAAAAGAGAAAAGGTGGATGGGAAGACTAAAAAGAAGAATCTGTCTTTGAAGAAAAGATGAACAAAACAATAAAGCATCTTTCAAAGACAGTAGTAAAAAAACATGTTAATTGGCTATATAATTTGAATTACTGATTATAATTATAAAATATTAACAATAAGACGACTAAAACCAGTAAGATAAAGAAATCTTGAAATAAAAATAAAAAATTTCAATTGTGAACAAAAATAAGCATTTAGATAAAAGCATATTGAGTCAATTTCACTGACAAAAGTGAGGCCTGTTATGCCAAAATCATGATGTCATTTTGAATTATTTCTTCAAAGTCGCCAATATGTTCTTAATACAACAATATTTCTCAAAGTTGATAAATATTGTTGTAAATCATACAATGATGTAGAGCTAAAAAAATAGTCATTTCTTAAGGATTATTGTCGGAACAAAATGGACCCAGTGTGCACAGATACAATAGTAACCAGCCAATAACAAAATGCTTTGGAAGAACAAGAAAAACACATTTGATACAATTACAGTATTCCCTCTTTAAACCACCAACCTTGGAACAAAGTCAAAATTGGCGGTTTAGAGAGGTTGGTGGTTAGACAAGGTGTCAAATATAACATCTACAACAATGTGGAAACAGTTCCCTACTGACTATACTTGTACTGTAAGTGTTAAATGGGAGACAATCACAGTTGTTAATTTCCTACATCATTTTCTTTGGTAACAAGCATCAGCCACTTTGTTGTCCTTATTTTATGTGTTTTCAATCCCCTTTTCTGTATTTTTTGGTCCTCAAATTTTGGCAGCAACTTAAAGAGGTCTTTTAACAATCGTTTAATAGCATATGTACCACAGAGAGGGTTGGTGGATGGCAATTGGTTGCTCAGCGAGGGAAATATAAACCTTAAATAGAAAAACGTTTGAGACAAAACCAGGCAGTAGGCTGGGTCACCGTTCATAGAGGATTTGGATACCTCCAAGAAAAGTGAATATACAGGCATGGTTCATAGAGAGGCGGTTTAAGGAGGTCATACTATACTTCATTTTTTGCCACTAAGGATGTTAATATTAAGTCATTCACAATTCTTCAACACCAGCAATACAATCACCTTTGTTTAAAACAAGAGGGTAAAACTATAGCGATGGAAATAACAATGGAGTTAATTAATGTTATTCTACCCCCCCCCCCTAAAAAAACCCACTTGTGTAAAGTTTTATTGAATAAATAAATCACATATCATTCAGATCTATAAACATTTCAATGATATCAAACATTAGTAAAAAAAAATGTCAATTAAGACACAAGACACAAGTCACAGCTCCTTGTATCTCATTTAATGCAACATATTTCATGACCAATTGTAAAAATAAATAAGCATCTACCATTGAGTACAACGGGAGATGTCTACACAAAAGTTGACATGGTGGACTTTTCTCTGTATTTTCCCACTTCACAAAAACCAGTGAGTCCTTTCAAAACCTTGAGCTGAAATACAGAAATATGAAGAAAGAATTAGGTAATGTCTTTAATAAAATCATTCAGTTTGTTTGATTGTAGTCGCTCGTTTCATCAGCGACTATTGACACACTCTGACTTCAGACATTATGGTATTTCTCTTTACCCAAATTGTGGCAACTATATGGTATACCAACTAGCACAATAGAAGCTTCATGAAGCAATCTTGAGCAGTTTGCTTTTGTCTTTGGGGGGGGGGGGGTCTCTGCTCTTAATCACTTCCCTCAGACTGAAGGTCCTTAACTGTTTCAAATCTTTTTCAGGATCGCAGTTTACAACTGACAAAATTGAAAGAGAAGCACAAGGGAAATGCCAACTGGTGCAAGGATATAACCATAAATAACAGAATGCTCTATTAAATAATCTGAAATACTTATGACATCAACAATTGCCAGATACCTGATAGCCTTGTTTTTCTCATTATAAGCTGGGCAACACAACAGTGTATTTAGAGTGTGAAAGAGCAGTCAATATAACATGTTTGGCACAGTATCATTTTTGGATACTAAGTCATAACAGCTATGTATTACTATTGTTAGGTCTTATAGACAAGTATCATACAATTCATTAGACACTCTATAAATACATTATGTTTAATTTAATGATACATCATAAAGCATAGGTTGTATCACCCTGAAAGAAAAGGACTAAAGAGTTGTTAGCTGTTACAGCCACATTTTAAAGATCACTTGCATCTCCAATACTTCAAGCTCTAAGCTATATAAACTTTTACCAAATTGAAGCTCGAACATTGCTCTCATTGTTCATGCATGATTATGCTATTGAGGACGTTTGCATATTATTGAATTCAAATAAAAAAGATTACCATCTTTCGCAATTCATCAATATACAAACCTAATAAAATAAACAGGTAATATGAAAGACACAGGATACAACCAGGAACAAATCACACATTATGCTATTGTTGTTGCAACTATGACAGTAAGCAGGGTTTGGTATGCAGGCATTTAACGTTTATAGGGTGTAGTCTGACATGTATTGCAACCAGCAACAGCCTAAATACTTTTATTTTAAATCTAGTGAAAATGTCAACTGTTGACAAAAAGTTACACTTTTAAATCAAAGAGAAAGGCATTAAAGGCCATGTTGTCTTGGGCTATCACAGTTTTAACAAGAATTTTAACTACAATTTTCGATTGAACCTGGGTCACTCTTGTATGAAAAAAGAGATCTAATGTGTAGGGGTGTTCATACAGTCTAAATACAGATAAATGGTTTGCCAGATTTCATTGTTAAAAAAATATTATTTGCTTTAGTTTTTTAGATTTCAAATTTTGCTTTTCATTGTCATCCTTTGCCATATATGTTCTTTATGTCCCCTTTTTGTTTCTGTTTGTCCTGTGGAAGGGTCTCACCCAAAACTGTCGATTGCTTGCTTTGTTTCATTTCCATTAAATATGGTGGCTTCAAAATCTGTTATTTTCCATTTTAACCCTGCCACCTGTAGTCACCCTCATTCAGGGGTGAAGCCAAGGGGGGCATGTCCTCCTTTTGATCAATATTTGAAATATAAATTTCCACCATTTATAACTCATTAAAAAAAATGTCAGACACTTCGCAACTATTGATTTGACACAATCCAAGGTTGCCCCCCCCCCACCCCTTCAAAATCCTGAATATGCGCCTCATTACCGTGATAGAATTAAATAAGTTAATCAAAAATTGTATACAGGAGAGCTGGAGGAAAAAATAAAACAATCTTAGGTGAATACACACAGATGTTTATATTGTACTAGTGGGTTTACCCGGCTTCGCCCAGATTTACACAATCTCAAATCAATTGTTGCCCTTACATCGCTAATAGCA
>JAUUEB010497821.1:0-10448 GCA_032362205.1 Clione limacina
ACCTGAGAGGTAGTGGGTTCGAGCCCTCGCGTCGCCACAAGTCATTTTCGGTAATACCTTGGGAAAGTATTGTCACCATATTTCCCACTTGGCGCTGCCCTGCGGTGACACGCAATTACCTAAAAATCATTGTAGAAAAAGTGCCCTCATGGGACGTAAAAACGTAAAATATATATTTTTCTTATGATTTTAGATATATTATTATATACAGCTTTAATAAAAGACTCATTTCAGCCAAAAATGGGTAAAATAAGCTATTTAGAGATATAATGAAATAAGTATGAGAGCGTTTGAAGTCTTGCTTATCCTTGGAGAGCTTTCAAAATATTTGAAAATATTCTTCCAAGAATTCACGATTTCTTCCACTATTTGTCCAAAAGTAGATATATGGCCTCCGGAAGGAAAGTTTTTTTTTCTAGTTTCAGGGAAATTTGAAATTTACATTTGAATATGAGCAATTTCATGATGACTAAACGTTAAATCTATACACTACAAGCAGTTATTTGACAGAATTATTTTCCATATAGACACATATTATTGATGACTTCTTTCAGGTATACACACAGGCACTACTGTAGCTGGTGTTGTTGGTCTCAAGATGCCTCGCTACTGCCTTTTCGGTGACACCGTCAACACAGCATCAAGAATGGAATCAAACGGAGAAGTATGTAACCATGGAAACAATGATTTCTCTCCATATTATGAATTGTTTATCAACTGAGAATGTTGGTTCACATATAAATCAGGCTAACTAGGCTGTGATCTCAAACACTTTTTTAGCAATGTTTTTGACGTCGATTGTTTGAAGCGAAAGAGATTGGAAAGAGAGCGAAAACGTGGTGCTCAGAAGAATTATATGCTCATTGATGCAGAAATTATACACTAGCGAATTTAGAGCATGATAGTGTAGTATTGTTACGATTTAACAAAAGAGTGTCACGTTTATTGTCGCTATCAAAATCAATGGTAGGGTATAATGGTGGAACAACATTAAGAAATCGATGGGTTGGGAATGATACTGTTATCAGGCAGAATGACAACCATTGGTATGTTATGATCACAGTAACAACATCCACTACTTTAACCAAAGGATAAATGATACTGCATTAAAAACCTTAGGGGATCATTTGTCTTTGGACACTTACAATTGCAAGGAGATGGAGAGTAAGAACAAACCGATTAATGGAGGTAGTAACATTTAGCGACCCGAAATTCTAGTTTACAATTATCCAAGACTTGTGCGTCTTATTGCATTTTGATGATGAGAGAAATGCTCTCTCGCGTGCACACAATTTGGGATTTACAGTTAACAATCAACTTCTTTGGTGCGTAAACCTATGTAGGTCGATGTTATAACACGTTAACATACGAAACATATTGATCTCTAGTTTTTTTCTCTCTGCACATGAAATAGAATGATTTAATTTTAGATTCATGATGAAATTAAGTAAACAGACAATAATTATTTTTTAATCCATAACGATATCAAATCGGAAGTCAGCACGTTTTATAATTAATCTTACCAAGTAGTTGAGGAGAGCTGATAAAAGCCTAACCTCATCCTATCTAAACTATTTCCCCGGAAAAATTTGAAAAGTGGAATCTAAATTTGTAATTCTTCATGAAAGTAACTTTTTTGAGGATGTCTACATAAACACGTTAGAATACTTTAAAAAAACGGTTAAACACACAGGCCCGTACACAGTCATTGTTTTTTGGAGGAGACAAATGTGTTTTTTTGGAGGGGCAAGCTAGAATGGACATCCTAATGACTTTATCGCCAAAATATATTAGAGTAAATTGATTCGTACAATAGTCACTTTCTTTGGTAATTTGATCCGTTCATCAGGGGTGTAGCAAGGATTTTTTGGTGGGGGGATTATGTAACAAACCGAGCGTAGCGAGGCGAAAAAATTGAAATATGGGAGCAAAATGCTACATTTTAAAGCCATTTGGGTATCCGGTCGGGGGGATGATGGACATCCGCATGATTTTATCCCAAAATATATAAGAGTAAATTGACTCGTACAGCTTGAAAAATTATACTTTTGATGGTTTTCACAAACTAGCTGTTGAAAGCTTGTCATTATACTTCATCCACTATAACTAGTATCAATGTAAACACAAGCAATGTAAATCAAGTGATAATTGAAGGCATTTGAATACAAAGGTTTTATTGTAAAAGCCCTACATACAATGTGCATTGTTTTTTACTAATGGGTCGAGGAAAACAATCGGAACTGTGTAGCTTGATTGTGAATTTTTAAGAGAGTTTGTGGACATATTTTGAAAATGTGATGTATTTTAAAGGGTTGTTTTGGAACAAAGTTAAAGCTGGATTGTGGATTTTTAGGGTGTCGTGTACAAATTTGAACATTCAAGACAAATGGTGTACTTTAGAGATACATTTAGGGGGGTCGCGGGACATTTTCAAAAAATTGAGCTAATAAATGCATACAAGAGCCGTTACAGATAGAAAAAAGTCACTTAGGTTCGGTAGGGGAAGACATCCCCCATCCACATGGTCCATCCCTGAATCAGTCTATTTTTATTTTAAAGCCCATGTGATTTGTCTTTTGTGTTACTCAGTTTTTTATTGATTGAAAATATTTCTTTGTTTGTTCACTTTAACAGGCTCAGAAAATCCACATCAGTGAAACTACAAAAGAGAAGCTCGAAGGTTTCCCCTACAATCTGGAAGAACGGGGTTCCATAGAGGTCAAGGTAAAGTCCTTTGATGAATACCTACGGTTTTATGTAAATGATGTTATATTCCGACGACCGTTGTTCATGTCCATGTATAATAATGTTCAAATGTAAAGATGTGTGTGTAAAACTATTTACACAATATTTTGGATCTCTTTTCAGTTCCAGACAACCATTTCCGTGTACTCAAAACTTTATAGGGCACATTCAGTTACTCTAAAGTGTGAATACATACGCGAGGACAACTCAATTCTGTAAGGAACGAAAGTGGGCATTCCCATACACTTAATGTGTTAACAGTATACACAACGCAAAACAACAACTGAAAAAAAACGCTTATGCCTTACCTTACATTTATACGACTATAACTGTAGGGCTGAACTATTTAAGTTATCACTATAGTATCTGTTTCGGTCTTATTATAGGAATACGACCATCACAACGGCTGAACGGCATTCACAAGATAAAAAAGAACATTATTTCAAGCTTGCTGTACAATTCTTTAATCCTCCTTCTGTCAATATATTTTATATTAGTTTAGCGATGCTGAATTCCAAACGGCAATTGCACCGGCAAACATATTTCAAATTCGTGTACTGATTCTTAGGGCTTTCGTTTTCTACCCTCTTTTGTACCGGAGTTTTTTTTTGTTCTATTTCTTACAATCTAACGTTCTGCTGAATGTGCTGCTGTCATTTAGGTAAGTTCAATCAGCAACCTTAATACCAACAATCTGATAGTTGTCAGGGTCGGGTGACTTAGTCAGTGTTTTCATTAATTGTTTATATCCTTTAATTAAAAAAAATCATTAACAGCTGTCAAAAATGGTATCAGTTTTTAGCGTTGTGCATGTTTACGACTTCTGCACTCTCCAGTTTCGTTCACTCTTTTCCTTTCGTTTTTTATAAAGTAGACAATTTGGTCTCTGATTTGGGATACTTTTAGGTATTTCACAAATAAACAGTATAATTAGAGCTGATCAACTCATGTGTTACCCAAAATAGTAATTAAAAACAGTGGTGCGTTAATGTTTGTGTCCAGAACATCAATGATATGGTCTCCAAAACACCCATGATGGCGTGACCAAAACATGCAAACACAATAAAGTAGTATACTATATATTTTTATAAAAGATGTTGGTAGTTTATCTTGATATCACACATTCGAAATAAAGGCATAGTGTCAAGTTGTGTTTCTTTATTGTTTCTAAGATGATACTTTTTAGATTGTTTTGATATTAAAATAGTTGTATTTGTACGTGTCCTTCATGCAATAGTTTCGTTCCTTATGGTATTCTGTCTAAATTATTCCAGGGAAAAGGTCAAATGAAGACGTACTGGCTACTTGGAAAGGAAGACGTCAGAGATGATGAAGTCATGTGTCCTTTTGCAAAAATAATGCAGGAGGAGGTTCGAAAACGAGCAGAAGATGAATATAGAAATAATAATTTGGTGAACGATGCACTCCTGAGAACAACACCATCGCCATCACTATACACTCCTGTATTGAAAAGCAAGACAGTTATTCCTGCTGCGTCAAATCCTCATTCACAATTCAATGGACAAAGTTTATCAGCAACAAAGCTATCCCCTTGTCATACAGCAAACATTACCGACAACAAACAAACCTCATCACAGAAAGGAAGTAAAACAAACACTACATGTCCTGAACATCAGAGTGCTCTCAACAAAACATATGAAAGGACACCATCCATAAATAATCAGAAAGCGTTCAACTTACAAAAAGAAAAAATTAACTTTGACACTAATAAGACTAATAATTCAATCCACAAGCCATGTGTTGGTATCTCAGTGACAAATCGAGAAATGGCGGGGGCCTCACCACCTAGAAAAAATAACACTAACGTTGAGAGATGTATAAAGACCCCAGTGATGGCATCCAATCCTTTACGAACACTCAAAGTGCACAACATAGACACTTATGATGGCGTCTGTCCTGACTCCACGATAACATTAAAATCACCAGTTCATCAGCTAAACTGTGATGGCAATGTTAATTGTGACAGTGCTCTAAATTCACCTAGAAAAAATGGAACATCTCTGTCTCAATCAAACAATGGTAATGTCGTTGCCAGTGAAGATTTTGGATGCATAAACACAGTTACTCAAAAATTCGACAAAAACAGTAAAACCTGTATACTGCTGTAGCGGCTAAAAAATTAAAAAGGCAGGCTGGATGCATCTTATTTAGCTTATAACAAATTCGAGCATTTGGTGAAAGCAGCAGTTTTTAAACTTCAAATGTTTAGTATTTTTCTTGCATTATCAAATTCATGTTGAAGTTTGAATAATATATAGTTTAACTCAATTGAATCAATAAGGCATATATTTAAATTTATGTCTAGCAATTTTAGCTGTTTTTGTTGATGTTTCCCGAATCCGTCCAATCAATAAGAGACAGTAAAGAAGCACGACAGATTAAATTGGTATTGATTGTGAACCTACCTTATTTTGAGAACAGGTGAAAGTCAAAACCTTTAACCGTAAATATGATGGTAATTTTGTAAACAGTTGAAACATTAAAAGCACAGGTAAAACTTATGGTGACTAACTCCATTAATTTGTTTCCTGCATTTTATTGATATTATTGAAGTACTCTACTTTTTCTGATAACCTTATATAGCAAAACTCTTAGAATTGTTCATGAACCAACTGCCATTTATCACTAAACTCAGGTCAATCATTTTCGTCCACCACTCGATAATGTCTGTAACTGAAGATAATAGGAATTCTTTGAAGACGCATCTTTCATCAACAAGAGTTGATTAGAATTACAACAATCAACATATTTTTTTTGGATTAGACACATGACCTCTGAAAATCAGCTGCTTCTGATGTTATTTATGTCATGGAATTAAAAACTTTTCTCAGGAATATGTGGCCTTTTGCGTCGCTTCCAATAGTCTTCAATGGGACTAAGATTATGCTTTGAAACTAGAGACCTGCTTATTAAAAATCCCGTGCCCGAAAGCGCTTATGAGATAGTATAGGTAAGAACACAAGTTTGGTTAGTCAAAAGTATGGTCCTTATTCTCCGCGTTTTCATAAGCTTAATGCATTAAGCATATCTTCAAGAAATTGTTTGCTTTCTATAGGGTAGCCCAGAAAGACAGGGTTTGAACTGTCATGAGTGTGAGTTCATTGTGATTGTTTGTGCATCATCTAAATCAAAGATATTATCAAAGTGAATTCCAGAGGGGGCTTATAACAGAATGCTGTGTCATTCAATATTGTAAACGACTGCACAACATTATAAATACCTAACGACTTTCTCTTGCTTTTTATCACTCAGAAAACAAAAGATTCTGTCATCTTGACACATCTCTAGTGTACATCATATTAAGAATAGCTTAACATATAATAAGACAGTTATCGAGGTTGATGAAAATGAAGGACCTAGAGATCATTTAAAATGTATAAAGATCTATGTTTTTTCCATATTAATGTCTCTTTCTTATTTGTGAAAATGTTGAATTGTTTTATTGGTAAAGGGAAAATTATAATTTTATTGATCATTTGCAAAATGGTTCCGCCGATAACAGTTCATATTACACACGTTTAAAAAAATCAATTTAACTTAATTGATACCGCATTTTCTGTCTTTATTCTGCGTTTCTTTAAATAAAGTTGCACTTGCAGGTATAATGTTCTTGTACACACGTTGCATATTTTCTTTACACATTGTACTTTGTAGGTAGATTGCAGATTATTTGCTGTTTAGAAACGTCAATTATTTCTTTTTAATTCAATTTTTTTTAATTAAACATTTTCCGAATATCCAGGTGACGACACAAGTGATTGTAATTGTACACACACCCATTCAATCGACTACTGTTTGAAAACGGAATTGAATGCAGACACGTAAAGGAAAATATGTCTACAAAGCAGTCTTGCAAAATTTTTATAATAAAGCATAGATATTATTTAATGATAGCGACAAGTTGATAATGCGTAGAATAATTGTTTAAATTAATGTAACTTGGGGTGAATTTAGTTGTGTGTGCGCTAGCTGTGGTTAGTACTACAGTACATCTTGTGGTTCACAGGAATTACCAAGGGCGTGTTGCAATTGGATAACCGTTTGAGTACATGGATTCAAGGCACGGATTTCACGTTCATTTTTGTCCATCAAATGTTCAATTGAATTCAGGTATGGAAAAAACAAATTCCATGGTGTCAAAACATTATCACAATTTACATCCAAAAGTCTACTGTGGTGTGTGCACGATTGTCTGGTAGAGATTATCATGCTTAATATCTCACCTGGTCTGTGTTGGTTAGCAAAAAGAATCAGAGACTTTTGAAGCACTTTATTGATATGCCTGTGAGTAGTGAGGTTTGTGTTTATAAGCACCAACTTAATGCGATGGTTAATTGTACTTGTATTACCGCCCTTTATTATGGGCAAAAGAGTGATCATGGTAGAAGAACAATATTCACTCCAATCGGCCCCCCTTCGTACAAGTCATCCCCATATAAACACGTCACTATAAAAAAAAATAAAAAATGTAAAACATAACTTAGTAGATCACTGTAGGGCGCCGCCGACTAGGGTTTAACATAGTCTCGAAAGTTGATTTTTCGAGAATCTCGTTCTCGAAAGCCAATTTCACGAGACTTCTCGAGAATTTCTCGATTTCGGGAAATGTTATTGTTTCATTACTTCGACATCGTTTAGTTAGATTATAACTAATGACTTTTTGATATCACTAAAAGTTGACATTAATGAGGGAATGCTTTAGAACATAGTTAGAATTATAATACAATGCATTTATATTTCTTATGAATGCGGTGTTTTTTGTAAAACAAACGAGGCAGGATTCAAGACTAGACGAAATAATTTCTACTCTAGATCTAGTATGCGAATGAGAATGTACCCCAAACTCAAACCTTATTCCTTGTTAACTCCCTTAGGTGTACTCTCAGGTCAATAGAGGTATTTACGCTAAATCAATCGAGGTATGTACGCTGCTAAACCCTCGACCCCCATTCTTACCCCGACCCTCACCAATATTCTCATAATTGTGAAAAACGTACGGATTTCGTTTTAAATTTGAAACGGAATGGCAGCGCAAACATTTTCTCCGTTACTGTACTATTACTAGTATACAGCACTACGCTAGCTAATACTGGCTTGGAATTTTAATATTTCAACATTGTTGACAGTACACCACCCAATCGATAGTATAACTATACCATACCATTCGATACAGATTTGACTACAATTTCAATTTGTATCATCCATAGCCATCGTAGTTTCCCATCTACTTCTGTGATCACATACTATTGTAACCTTGACTTACCCAGTAACATATTTAAGATGTAAACTTGGAATTACAATAGATATCATTTAGATGATAGATCAACTAGTAACAAGGCATTACGATAGTTAATAACAGGTTCATAGTTTAGTTATATGGTACTTATTATCAGTACTTGACGTTGGAGTTGATGTTGTTGTTAAGTCTCTTCGGTCAGCATTCAGCATAAGCATTAGTCATCAACAAACGACATACCGGTACCTATAGGGAAAATTTTGCTGATTTGACAAACGGTGTGTTTTCCGATCACGGAATTCGCTAAAAGATGATGACACAAGAGCAGTGCTTTACATTTTGTAAACTTTTTGCTACATCTTTATATTTTCCCGACTTCGAGATTCCCGAACCCGATTTCTCAAGTTTCTCGATCTCGAGAAATGCCCAATTTCTTGATGCATTTCTCGCTCGAAAATTTCTCGCGTTAAACCCTTAGGACCCTTAGCTATGAGATCACGCCTATTCCGGGGAATCCCTGAGTGGTACCGATGGGTTTCAAGTCGATATCAGAAGCGCATCAAAAACACACAAGCACATATATAAATGCAATGAGCATCTAGTTATAGAAGCATAGAACCCCTCCTGGGGGAAGTTTGAAAGGCCACAACCAGGCAATTTTCCCGGGATGAGAAACCAAAACTGAAAAACCATCAAAGGGAAAACCTCTTGAGAGGACGTGGGAACATGGGTCCATGGTGCTTAAGTTAGTTACAACTAATTCAAAACAAATAACAGTATGAAATTATCTTGAAAAAAGATTCTATCGAATCAGTTTCTATTCAAACGTCATTGCGACGTTTGCTTTTTCTAGAGGCCGATAGCAGATTGTAAAAAAGTCAAGATATCTGTTTGATTTGCTTTGGAATCCTAAAACGCCCACTTGTTATTATTTTTAGAGCGTTGAATCCCTGAGTGGTACCGATAGGTTTCAAGTCGATATCAGAAAACACACAGGCACATATATAAATGTAATGATCATTAAGTTATAGAAGCATAGGAAGTTTGAAAGGCCACAACCAGACAAATAATTCAAGACAATAATGGTAAGAATTTATTTTGAAAAAAGGTTGTATTGAATCAGTTTCTATTCAAACGGCATTGCGACGTTTGTTTTTTTAGAGGCGGATAGCTGATGGTAAAAAAGTCAAGATATCTGTTTGTCCCGAGCTTTGGAATCCTAAAACGCCCACTTGTTATTATTTTTAGAGCGTTGAAGTCAATGGTCATTGCAAGTGTTATATCTCCTAAACTACTCTCTGTTTTCTTTTGAGTACGTCTGTCTATTTAGCAGTTGGTTCAGTGTGTCTTGTTTCTTACCCACTACCTCACCCGCTTTCTTTATAATTTTGTCAAGTCTGTCTAAGCCATATTTCTTTACGTTTCCTCCGAAACAGCCAAAGTCAAAGATGGGACACTACAAATAACAGACGAGTAAGACTTTGCAGAATGTTTTGCCTGACATTGAAAGATCTTAACGTTTTAAGACATGTCATGCGTGTTTTGAGTTTGTTCATAACTTGATATGTGTTCTGGTGTCCAACCCAACATATCGTCAATAACATAACTAACTATTTGCATGTATCAACACGTGATTTTACCTATTAATGTAGTTATCGTTGGTCATCCGACAGTCAGCTGTGCCTAGGGCACGCAAGGAATAATCGCAGGCTTGTTTGGATTTCAAGATGGCGTCGCGAATTCTCGCAACCTCTGGCCTGTAAACAGAGCGAATATGAGATCTTTGAAAAGTCAAACAATGTTCAGGGACATTTTTGTGCAGTAAACTGTTTTGAATTGAGTTTGTGATTTATTTACCTTTTTAAACAATATTTTTTGATTCTAAAACAAAACTCAAAATGATCATAGAAACTCATCTGCAAAATTTCATAAAAATCGATAAAGATTTTAGCCAGCTATGCCACTTTAAGCTATGCACTGGAACTTTTATGAGCATTAAAGATGTCGTCTGTGAGTTACTGCCTTTGCAAGCAACATTTGTGAATGACATTTACATGTCTCAGCTAAAAATAACCATGGGAACGTGCAGAGCTTTCAATGTCTTCGATTTAACTCTAATTTGATGGCATGTTTCCATCGAGAATTGCAGCAATCGCATTTAAGACAGGTCTTTGTGACAAACACTTGAATATATCCTTCGAGTTTTTTCAACGTCTCCAATTGCAGTTTTGTTGCCATCTTTATTGACATCATGGATTGCAAGCTTTAGATTGTGAGCGACACAATAAGCCTCAATTAAATGACTCTCAAACCGATTTTGAAGCCTTTCGGCAACGCAATCTTCCTTTCCCATTTTGACGGCTGCTCCGTCAAAAATACATGATACCAAGGGTAACCAGGGTCTATTCCATTCAAGACCCCCACAATCAATCATAGTAATTTTTTT
>JAUUEB010497832.1:0-18530 GCA_032362205.1 Clione limacina
TTTATTGATCCTTAGGGTATATAGACACAAAATTTTGTCTTTGCCAAAAAATCAACCTGGACGAACTGACCACTAGGTCTGACCAACAAAAAACATAGTTTGCCAACAAATTCTTTGTAAATTGGTTCGTACAGGGGTCATGTAAATGGGTACGCACTCATGAAATGGTGTAAGTCTAACTAATATACCGCTGGTCAAGGCCCCTGTACTGATTGATTTTCAATACAAAATGTTATTCTTTGCGATGCGATGGTAACGTCATATAAATCAAATTAATAAAAGATAAAACGTCCAAATAAAAAGGTGAGATCAGATCCCATGATTTAGCCTAACACCTCATCTGTCACCCTTCTCCATCGCCACATCTTTAGTGTCTATGCTCTGACTAATTGCTTGAAAACTTGTGGTTTTTAACTTGCTGAAACATCTCCTTTGATTTTCTATCAGTAATCTGAGAGCATTCAAGTTCTAGCTATGCAATTTTATCTCTTCTGACTTTACTTTTATCTCTTAGCCTAACAAAAGGCAAAATATGTGAATCAAAGGCATATCTTATGATTTGATGCATCGTCTCTGTCTAGCACAATATAATTTGATGAAAATTGTGACAAACTAGACGTTGAACCAAAGAAACAATTGCGAGGGTGGTGTTAATTTATAAATTTTTTCTTTGTTCATTTTGTCTGCCCTGTCTAGCTGCCTTGGGGATGAATCTTTGTTTGCAGCAAGAATTAGTAATCAAAGCAACATTTGGGAGTGCCAGTTTGTAGACATCATAGCAGGATTGCAGAGCGATACTTTGGATCTGTAATCACCACATGGATTATGTTAGACAATACGACACAGGACCTTGCTCATACATCTATAGTATAAACTATTGTGTTTATTTTATTGTTTTACCTTTATCAAAGGGCCATTATAAGAGTGGCAGCAATGCCAAAATGTCACCCTTTTCAAATAAAGTTGATTGAATTGAATTGACACATAGATTGGTATATAACAACGCACAATGATTGAAAATTATTCAAATAAACAAAGAAAATGAGATGTGGGTGGCGAGTACCACAGACTGCAACCAACGTAAGATTGAACTCAGATGGAATTCCTTCTATAATTTGAAAATTGTTTTCTCTTAATTTTATATCTGTCTAAAACAGCCACCTGTCTCTTTTAGCAGGTCCCGATGGTGTCCAGTTAATCCAGATTAGACTGTATCTAAAGAGTAAATTGTTGTGACTAGCAGATTTTATAATACTTAATTAGAAGTCCTCATGCCGCATGGCAGGCTGCGATGGTTTGGGCATATTGAGAAAACAGACAGACAGCTGACTCAGGAGAATTCAAGCCCTAGTGGTTGCTGGGAACCCGGAAAAAGGCCGACCCCCAAAATTGTGGCACAAAGTCATAGGAGAGGATCTGAAAGCCAAGAGGCTTTGATCAAGACAAGCCCAGGATCGGGATACCTGGCAGCCGCGTAGCCAGGTGGGGACAGGGGGAATTCACCCCCCCCCAATTTGAGATCTAAAATGCTCTGGATTTGCACAATTTAATACTTATTTTAAAATTGTTCTTAATAATATTCAAATATGCCCCCCCCCCACATTTAAAAAAATCCTGGCTACATGCCTGATACCTGGAAAACCCTCATTTCATTGTGAAGTCTAACCCATGCAACATGGAAAAGGACTTTAAACATAGATAATGATGAAGATGAAGTCAACACAATTTTTTTCAAAAGAAGGAAACTCTTATTTTTATATATATGAACTAACTTTATTCATAGATAAAATAAATCATTTTCTGTGACATTGACAGATGACCAAAAAGTAAAGAAAAACTATTGATGATTCTGAACTTATAAATCAAATAAAACAATGTTGATAAATTAGACTAAAAAGAACACCATAAACACAAACAATTCTTAGATTGTATGACTTAAACCAAAGTAAACATATAAAGCCATTTAAAACATTGATCACAAAATGAAACAAAAAAGCAGCCAATTTAAACAATTGTCCTTAAATTATGCATGAAAATCAAGATTTCAAAATGAAATTAAGATTAAGGTTTGTAACATGTAAATTTTAAATTCAATTTGGTTGTTACAATATTTAAAAAAACAATTAGATAACTGAAAATCCACAGACCTAACTGAGACACTAAAGTCCACTCTAAGGATGTTGTGAATACAAATTAAAACAATTGGTAAGATTTCTATCCAATTATCTGCCCCTGACGCACTTGGGCCTTACAATTTCTAACATGAAAAACAAAGCAATCACAATAAAGCGCCACACAGTAATGTTACCCATTAACAATATTTAAAATTATGCTGACGGAAAGCGCCGCCGTTTTGGGGAAAGGAAAGCACCAAAGTGTAAACAAAAAACATGCATATGAAAGCAGTTCGGTGGGGCAAAACCATTTAACTTATTAAACTTTACTTTTTCCGAGCTGAAAACAAATAAACTTTACATTTTTTATTGCAATGATTTTTAGCATCATAAGAATATGTCCATTGTGACAAGTGCACCTTAAAAAGTTTGCCAACATGCAATGCAGTGGACATTTTCTTAAGCAACAATGTTTAGACATCAGATATTTTAATATCTAATATTTACGATAAAAAAAACTACAAAAGTTGTTAAGTCAGGAATTCTCTAAAAAATTCTTCATTTTAGGGCTACATATCATGCTTAAAACTTTAAAGCATTTAATTCAATAAAAGTAGATATACGCATTGTTATAGGAAAACAGAAGTTATATAATCGCATATTTTGTAGGACTAATTTGAATAAAAAATCACAAAAATCATCCACAGCCACTTTCAACATAAAACACATCATAAACACATTTATCAATGTGTTTATGTAATTTACATCACAAGATAATAAAACAATATGGTGAGTCTAAAAAGTAAATGTATTTTCAACGGCTCTAAACATTCTTTGATCTTTCTTCATTTTGTTAACAAAATTATGGTGTATTCCAAATACTGATATATATTTTTGGTGGTCTCAAAATGAAAATCATAACCCATGAAAAAGACAATGTATAACGTCTAAACAACCAAATAACATCAAATGTAGAAAACTCAAAACAAATTGAAAAATTCTCTTCTTGTTGATTACAAAAGTATACATATATTACATTACAAAATATTGACTAAGCTTGACATCAATCTTGCCAAAAGCAGATGTACGAAACAAAAGGGACAAATGAGAATTCAAAATTTGTCAAAAACTTGATGACAAATATCAGCTTGTTAATGATTATGCAAATATAGCATGAGAACATATTCAAAAGATGGAGTTAGCAGAAATGAAAGTTTGTTTCAGATCTAAAGAAATATCACAATCAAAGAGTTTATGTTTAGTATCTCAAGAGTCGAGAGCACCATCATTTGTTCCTCTTGCATCAATTGATGGGAAGCGGCACCATCTTGTTCAGGGAAAGAAACCTTTTACTGTAACCATGAAACGGATTACAGCAAAGATATTCGAAATACTATATTATATAGGAGACTCAGGTTGATCAGCACGTTGTTGTTTAGTGGGTTTCAATTTGTGCCAGCAAAAGAAACTTCTTTCTTTCTCCAGGGATACTATACATAATCTCTTTTAACACAATGTGAGTGGTCTTTAAAGTGTTCATGCTTGTGTAAAGGAGTGTATGATAATGTTCTGGAAAATTCTACTTAACACTGATTAAGTATGACAAAATATCAACGATATCCTCTCCATAAAAAGCCTCTTGAACAGAGGTGATTTATTTTTGATATGCAAAAATCAAGTTAGAATTAAATGAACTACAAGCAAAGCGATGACTGGGTAGAAATTAAGGATAAATCATAGAATTCTTTTCATGAAAAAAAGTTGGAGTTGAAATATCAACTGTATATCACCTGTCCTAAAAACAGTACATTATTTACAAGCACACAATGTTAAAGCCACATCAACAAAACTATGTACCAAAGCAGTGCACTATTTTTTTACCAGTAGCAACACTCAAATACAAAAGTAAAAATCATCAATCAACACAAGGAAAGTTATGTTCATATTGTTAGTGGATTTGTGCGCTATATAAGTTAATTATTATTATTATTATTATTATTATTATTATTATTATTATATCAGCAAAGTTGATACTTAGGCTCTTTCTGGTGCTAACAGAGGATGTAAGGTGTAGCATTATAAGTACTTCCTTCCCAGTCACAGTATACTGACACTAGGCCAACCCAGTGATAGATTCATTCAGTTCCATTGCATTTATCATACAATTAGTATGAAATTTCACAATGAATTGGAAAAAATTCTCTGTGTGCTGCTTTTATATATCTCACGTCTTTTTGAGACATGTATTAAAAAAATTGTGAAAATAACATGGAACATACTTAAAGTTAAATAATCAAAAAAGGACATATTTTGATGTTTGACTCAATATAATATATATATATATATATCATATTTTAAAAATTGTTTTAGAGGTTACTCAAATCTGAGTAGTATCATTTGACTGGGGTAAATATGCTATGTTTCTCCAACTGTAATAGAAAAAGACAAACAAAACCATAACACAATTGTGTTGAAATATATCTTGAACATGTCAAAAAATTGTTTAAGAAAACAAGCTCACAAATTATGCACATATACATTTAAAAACATATTTATGTATATCAATAAAAAAAGGGTAAAAAAAGAAAGCTGAAGTTTATCCTTTTCTAAAAGATCAAATTCAAATAAAATAAACTACACCAAAAATGGTGAGGAGCAACGCTCATCACAAAGGGCAAGCAATACAACAATGATTATGTTACTAAGGACATTGTAACAATGATTATGTTACTAAGGACATTAATACTTTTAAACAAACTTAAGCAACTGAGAAAAACAAAATTTAAAGGTAGAGAAATAGAAATATGGCATCGGACTAGTTTAATCACATTTGGTTAAGATTTGTAACTGATACAAATTTTTTCCTTGCTGAATTGTTAGTTTAACAAGGAAAAACAAATTAAGTCAAAATCTTTATAAATTGCACATACAAATATACAAAAATGTATAAAATTAAACTTTGTGTTGTGTTTTATCTTAAAAGTTTTTGGGTTCATCTTTGACACAGGTGCCCTTATCACTTATCCCGACATGTGACTGTGTTTCACCTGGTTGACTAAGATGGAAAGGACTGAAACCTTGCCAATTAGGCATATATAATAAAGGAGTTCCTGGTGGATGGACAGGACTGCCCTGGAGTTGCAGTGGTGAACAATATACAAAATTAGGAGGGATCATTCCAGGTTGTGGACCAATCCGAGACTGCATTAGGCCAATATTCATTGGGAAAACTTTGGGGGCAGCTTCATTGCCGGATCCCATACATCCAAAAACTAGTCCAGGTTGTTGGCCCATTCCTGGGTTATAGTTGAACACTTGTGGAGGAAGACTGGTAACTGTCTGATTGTTAGAAAATGGTTGACTAGAAGAGCTGGTCTCAAAAGATTGCTGAGAAAAAAAAGGACTAGGGGTCTTGACATCCTTAACACCCACCTGAGACAAATCAAGAGGAGTAGTGGTATGAACATCTTTAGCACCCACCTTAGACAAATCGAGAGGAAAAGTGGGCTCGAAATCCTGACCACCCACCTTAGACAAATCAAGAGGAAAAGTGGTATGGACATCCTTAGCACCCACCGTAGACAAATCCAGAGGACTGGTGGCCTCTTCATCATAAACACCCACTTGAGACAAATCGAGGTAGACTTCAGGAGTTGAGGAGCACATGAATTCTTCTGGGTTTGGGGATTCACGATTGGCAGTAGAAGATGAAATTCCCTCTTGTATGATCCTTGTAAAATGTGTAGCCATTTGAACATCATCTTTCTGTGTATTAATTTCAAGATGCTGTTCAATCTTCTTTTTAGCCTCTTTGGGGACCCCTTTGGAATGAATTGACTTATCTTCTCCAATTGCTTTACTAATCTTACATCCAGCATTTTTCTGCAGGCAGCCAAATTCATTGATAACATACCCTTCAGGAGGAACTGTATTTTTATCTAGTGTGATTGATTCTTGACCATGTGGAGCATCAGAAGCAGGTAGATTTGAAGATACAATGTTACTCTCTTCCATCCTTTTGGGTTTACGTATCTTCATGAGATGTCCCTTTTTGGTCCTTATATAACCTTCAGGTACTACTTCTGCAATATTTTTCTGATCACTTGTTGTTTGAAATGTACTTGGACCCTTAGAAGTAAGAGACCTCCCACTCTCTGTTGTCAATCTGCTCAAAGTACTTTGTTTTTTCTGAGCATGGCCCTTTTTTGTAGGTCCATCTGATACTGTCTTAATTGGGCTCTGCTGCACCAAGGATGCACTCGATAACTGTTTACTAGATTCTCCTTCAGTCTTGATAGACATTTCTGCATTCTTGGAAAAATCAACATTTCGTCTTGGCTTTTTCCTTAGAAACCCTTTTTTCGTCATTATGTAACCATCTGGCACAAGACTTTCAGTATTTTTCGGAGTTTGTGGATTGTTTTGCTGCTGATCTGTAACATCAAGATCACTTGGTTCATTGTTTTGTTGCATCAAAGCAACTTTTGGTTGATGTTCTGCAGGAACTGATGAAAGGAGACTTTGTGAACTTTGATTATCTGTTTGATGTTCAGGTGACTTAAGCTTAGCTCTTTGTTTCTTCCTAAGGAAACCATTTCTTGTCATTATGTACCCTTCTGGCACAAGACTTGCAGCATTTTTCTGAGTTTGTGGATTTTTTTGCTGCTGATCTGTAACATCCACAGCACTTGGCTTATTTGCCGCTATTGTTGAATTCTCTTCTAACTTAATTTTGGTTCTTCGTCTCTTCATGGCCATGGGGTAACTCTTTAATGTCATGACATTACAACTTTCGGGAATGACTTTTACCTTATTTTCTTGAACTGAGGAAGATCTTTGTGTGTCTGCCTCTTCTGATATACACAGATTATGACCAATATCAGATGTTGAAGCATCTGCAGCTGTCTCACTTGGTTTAACTGAGTGACAAACAGAATCAATCTCAGACTGTGGTTCAATTTTCTCAGAAACTGTTAGATCATGTCCTTTTTCTGAAGGGTTGCATTTGGTCCCTGGTTTGTTCATGACAGGTAGGGGTAGGACTGCGGTTTCACTTTTACTTAATTCATTAGAACACTGATCTTGTTGCCCACCTGAAATTATTTCAATGTTGTCAAAAGAAGATGACTCATCAACATTTGCCACTAACTTTGGTTTTTTCTTTCTCCTGAGGACGCCACCTGTTGTCATTAAAAAACCCTCAGGCACCTCATAACCTATGTTTTTATGTATGTTAAGAGCATCAAGTGCTCGAGTATCTGGCAGCGTTATTTTCCGCCTTTGTTTATTTCTCATGTTCCATCGTTCAGGCATACTTTGATCAAAACTTTCTTGATTAACAGAATTAGAAGATTGCTGCTCTGAAAATTCTAATGTACATATACTTTGGGAAGTTGAAGATGTTGCCTGCAAACCTGAATCTTCTGACATGATGAAATTTTGAGAGTCAATTGCTGCTGTAGGCTCTGTATGAGCCTCTCTTGGCTTTAGGTACTTCAGTGGAATTCTCTTCCTCATTGGGTAACCTCTTTTTGTCACCATGTAGCCTTCAGGCACCACCTTACTAGTGTTTTCTGGTGAATTTAGAGTATGGGGTTCTTGAGTATCTGGCACCTCTTTCTTTGGTCTTCTCTTTCTCATAAGGTAGCCTCTTTTTGTCATAATGAAGCCTTCAGGCACCACCTTACTAGTGTTTTCTGGTGAATTTAGAGTATGAGGTTCTTGAGTATCTGGCACCTCTATCTTTGGTCTTCTCTTTCTCATAAGGTAGCCTCTTTTTGTCATAATGTAGCCCTCTGGAATCACCATGGACTTTTGTTTCTTTGGAACTTTTGTTGCATCACTGCCATATGCACACTTTGATTTTGGTCCTGTCTTATGAATAAGTGTATCATCTTTAGAGATGATGTGACCTTTTGGAATAAGCTGTGATTTAAATGTCTTAGTTTTCCATGGTGGCCTTGGCATTACTTCTGTTTTTACAGTGTTGACAATGTCAGTTACTGTATTAGATTCTAAATTCGAAGATGTTTGAGTCGTGTTCTGGTTCAATCTTATTGCATCATCTAGCATTTCTATTTCACTTTGACTATGTTCTTGATCGCTATTGTTTGTTGAAACTTCACTATTCTTCATCTTGGTACTAGACAACTGAGATGAGCCAGTTGAATATTGCTTTAGAAGTCTCTTCTTGAAAAAAGAACTTGCTAATTTCATTCCTTTTTCAGGGCCCTTTTCAGCTGTACATCTTAACTCTCTTTTTATCTTTGGTTTATCTGTATGTCTCAGCTCTCTTTTTATCGTTGGTTTGTTTTTTTCCTTATCACTCTCTAGACTTGGTTCATCAGTTCCAGTTTTTCTACCTGGTTTTCGGACCAAATGTCCATGTTTGTTAATAATATATCCTTCTGGTATCTTGCTGATAAAGCACGGAATAAGGTTTGCTTTCTTTTTAGGTGGAAACATGATCTTCCCTTCATGGATCTTTCTCTTTTTTGTCAAGTTCTCAGTTTTGTCATCAATTGTTTCATTAGTACACATTGCCTGGTGTTTATCTGGAGAAGACTGAAGTTCTCTTTTCACTTCAGATGGGGAAGTGACAGTTGGTGATAAAGGAATTTGGCTAGTATCAATATGTGAGTTACCTTGTGGCAAACTTTGCCCTTGGGAAATTAGATCAAGAGTTGGAGAACACTTATCTGAATCTATAACAGTAGGTGAGGGTATAATACTTAGCAACGATACATGTTTGGTATCACACTCATCACGCTCAATGTTCATTAAGGCTGGTTCAGCTCTTGGACTTCTTCCTTTGGGTTTCTTCATTACACTTCCATCCCTTCTCATAATGTATCCTTCAGGTAAACATGGTTTAAAATTTTCAGTTCTTGTTCCTCTCTTTGTTTTACGTAGAACCAGAAAAGGTTGATTTTCTACTGATTGCCCTGAAGCTTGATCAGGGTTTGTTTGCAAGCTTGATTGCTCAGAAGCTTGATCAGGGTTTGTTTGCAAGCTTGATAGCTCAGAAGCTTGATCAGGATTTGTTTGCAAACTTGATTGCTCAGAAGCTTGACCCTTGTTATGATGACCACAATCTGGAGCTTTGAACACAGGATAAGGTGACTCATCATCAACATCAGGTAAATCTTCATCAGACATTCCCCTTTGTGATTTTGTTGGTGAGGTTGCACTTTCAGTTTCAGAGCATTTTCTTGATTGCTCAGAAGCCTGACCCTCATTATGATGATTGCCATCTGGAGCTTTGAACACAGGATAAGAAGGTGACTCATCATCAAGATCAGGTAAATCTTCATCAGACATTTCCTTTTGTGATTTTGATGGTGAGGTTGCACTTTTAGTGTCAGAGATTGATGCCTTTCTCTTTAAGTTCAAGCTGTCATCATCACTCTCAGGCATAATTGCTGTTGATGAAGGTTTATTTAAAAATGAAGGCAACAAATTATTGGTGTCTTCAATAGGCTCCATATCTTTTTTATTTTTGACTTTGATAGGTTTCCTGATGATTTTGGAGTACTTCTTTGAGGAGGGAAACTTTTTATTCAAGCTTGGCTTTTTTGCAAGCTTTGAGGGGAGCCTGTGAACGGTTCCAACATGTCCCTGGTATTTAAACTCAGTCTTAGCTGATGTGCTATGTCTTAACTGAGATTTCCTGGCATCACAATCCTTGTTGGGACTGCTCTTTATCGGCTTTGACCTACGTCCTGGTTTCTTCATAAGGGCTCCATTTTTCTTTAACATATACCGTTTAGGTAGGGTGTCTTCAGATATGTTTGTTCCATCACCCTCTTTCTCCTCTAACACATTCTTGAGCAGTGCTTGTCCTGGATTGCTAGAACTCTTTGATGCTGACTCCGCAACAGTCTTTTGCTTACGTCTAGGCTTCTTTGGCTTACGTCCAGGCTTCTTTACCAAACGTCCACTCTTATTCAAAATATAACCTTCTGGTATGACCTGATCAGCCTGGGGGCTAAGGCTACGTGGTGTGTAGTAAGGAGATTTTAACATTTTCTTTTCAGAAATAAAGCTTAAATCATTTTCCTCCCTTGGTATAGTTTGGTCTGGAATTATCTCAGTATCAATTGGTTCCAATAATAACGACTCTTCTTGCATTTCGGTAGTCTCTACACTAGAAAATATCTCAGTATCAATTGGTTCCAATAATAACGACTCTTCTTGCATTTCAGAAGTCTCTTCACTAGGAAATATCTCAGTATCAAATGGTTCTGATGTCAATGCTGGCATTTCGGTAGTCGCTTCACTCGCAAAAGAGTGGTTGTTTATTACCTCTGATTTTAAGGCATTAGAATACACAATGGGAGACGGAACTGATAATATTTCTTTTCTCATCCGACCATTTTCAACATAATATCCTTCTGGTCCTTGCTCCTCTGGCTCAACTGTCAAAGATCTAGTAAAAGAAGAGGTAACCTGGAGTATGGTTTCTGACGCAATTGAAAACCTTGGTTTAGGTCCAGGTTTTTTCATCAAATGTCCATTCTTCCTCATAACATATCCTTCTGGTATTCCCTGATTTGGAGGTGAACTAACCTTTCTTTGTTTGCTATAAGATTTGGACTTTTTATGCAGCCATTTGAAACCTTTTTTCTTTCTTGAAGTATTCTTTTTCACACCGACAAAGACAGGTTTACAACTAGACTCTTGAGACTGTGCTCTTAAGTCGGAATCTGCTTCAAAATCATCATCTTCATCATCTGTATGAAAGGCACAAGTCATTTGTTCTGGACTGTCTGAGACATCTCTTTGACCATACATGCTTGTCTCGTTGGATAATGAAATTTCTTCTCGAGAAACATTGTCAATATTTGTTTCATTACTTGATAATTCACTTAGAGCATTTGCTATTAAATCAACACTGGATCTAGAAGTTTCTATATCTTCTGCAACTTGCTTCTCTAACTCAACTGTCAAAGGTTCAGTGACAGGAGTAGTTGCCCTGAGTATAGATTCTTCAGAAGTAGTTGCCCTGAGTATAGATTCTTCAGGAGTAGTTCCCCGGAGTACAGATTCTTCAGGAGTAGTTCCCCGAAGTATAGATTCTTCAGGAGTAGTTGCCCGAAGTATAGATTCTTCAGCATCCAAAAACTTCGGTTTAGGTCCAGGTTTTTTCATCAAATTCCCATTCTTCTTCATAACATATCCTTCTGGTACTTCCTGATTTGGAAGTGAACTAATCTGGCTTTGTTTGCTATAAAATTTGGACTTTTTATGCAGCCATTTGAAACCTTTTTTCTTTTTTGAGGTATTCTTTTTCACACCGGCAAAGACAGGATTACAACTAGATACTTGTGATCTTAAATCAGAACCAAGGGGATATTCAGAAAATAGAATTTCAGACTTTTTCTTCACAATTTGTCCATCCTTTTGAACACTATATCCAGCTGGAAGAGAAGATGATAATAAATCCATCATGCTCTTGGACATGATTTCATTGTCTTGACATGACTGACTAGTATTTCCTACATTACTGGTGGACACCTGTGACTCATTATCAGACTCAGCACCTGTTAGGCATTCAGAATCAGTTAAATCTGTGCTATGGTCAGTATGAATCATTCTTATAGAGCCGTCTATTCTTAGTCTGTACCCTACCTCTGACAGACCCTTCAGCAATATGCCATGGTCAACATTTAAAACATCACATAATTTTGATGAAGCTTTTTTCCTTTTCAATTCATTTACATCCACTTTCAAATCATCGATACCACTGTCAGCTTTAGAAGCCTGTACTTCTCTTGTCCTTTTCCCAACAACCAAAGATTGTTTTTTAATTAACATCTCTGCTGTGATTCTGCTACGACGCTGTGTCTTGATCATTGATAACTCAGAAGATGGACTATCACAGCCTGTTAATTCACTTTGATCATCTAACTCACAATTTGGTGCATCCCCACTCTGGCTACCACTCTCTGGCATATCAACTGTCACGTAAGGTGTGCCTTCTCTGTGGGGAGTATCAGTCACTGTTGTATTATTTGGTAAGCCTTCTCTTTGACAAACAGCAATCATGTTTGTATCACAGAGTGACAACATTTCTGCTTGAGAAGCATTAGTCATATTTGTTTCACTATCTGACTTATCCATTTGTAGATGCTTGTTAGCAAGCCTTCTCTTAGTGGATGATGAAACTTCTTCTTGAGAAACATCGGCTATGTTTGTTTCATTACTTGGAATTTCTATTTGAGCGTTTTCCATTAAATTGAAATTGGATCTAGAAACTTTTGTTTCAAGAATATCCGCCCCTTGAACTACACTTGTCTCTGTGGATGAGTTTTCTCTTTGATGACTATCAACACCACTCTTGTCATTTGGTGAGCTTTCTCTTTGAGGAGCATCAGCTATACTGGTTTTATCGAGTGAGCTCTCTCTTGGAGGACCATTGGTTACACTTGTTTCATCGTGTGAGCTTTCTCTTTGAAGAGCATCTGTTATGCATGTTTCATTGGGTGAGCCATCCCTATGAGGAGAATCTGTTATGCTTGTTTCATCGGGTAAATAATAATCTGCTAGGCTTGTTTCATCAAGTAAGATTTCTCTTTGAGGAGAATCTGTTATACTTATTTCATCGGGTGAGCTTTCTCTTAGAAGAGAATCTGTTAAACTTGTTTCATCAAGTAAGATTTCTCTTTGAGTTTGAAGAGAATCTGTCAAACTTGTTTCATCAAGTAAGATTTCTCTTTGAGTTTGAAGAGAATCTGTCAAACTTGTTTCATCAAGAAAGATTTCTCTTTGAGTCTGAAGAGAATCTGTTAAACTTGTTTCATCAAGTAAGATTTCTCTTTGATTTTGAGGAGAATCTGTTATACTATTTTCATCAAGTAAGATTTCTCTTTCATTTTGAGGAGAATCTGTTAACATTGTTTCATCGAGTAACATTTCTCTTTGAGTTTGAGGAGACTCTGTTATACTTGATTTATTGAGTGAGCTTTCTCTTTGAGGAGCATCTGTCAAGTTTGTTTCTTCGAGTGAGCTTTGTTTTTGAGGAGCATGAGCCACATTTGTCTCTCTAGAGTCAAGATTCCCATAAACTCTCATCTCATCATACAAAAGTTCTGTTGGACTGAAAATCTTTTTAGCTAATTGTTCTTGCATACCCATAGAGAAATCATTATGAACTAGAGTTGAAGACTGGGAATTGATATCTTTATTGTCTAGTAGATGTTCAATATAATCAACTAATTTTGAATCGTCTTGAACTCCATATGCATTTTCTACAAAAGTATCCTTCTGCAAGGTTTGAACAAGGCTATCTTTGCTTACAATTTGATTGTTATCTTGATTTTCTACAAGGCACTGGTGCACATTCTCACTACAACCAGCAGCTGAATTATCTGGACCAACATTTCCAATACATATGTCACTTGAACCCCCTTTCTTTAATTCATGACAACGTCCACTTGATGATTTTCCATTCTTCACAATACACCAGTCTTTGGTTAGGCTGTAGCCACGACTGTCGAGATATTTCAACAGAGACGTCTTTTTCTGATCACCCCTGTGTAAGGAGATACTTAATTCTGGATATTTGTCATAAATATTTGTAAAGTGTTTAGTCTTACAAAAAGATGAGTCACATATATCATAAAGCTCCAATGAAGGCAAAAATAACCCATAACGATGCTCAGTTGTCACAGGTCTTGAGGAGACTTGGGGCACAATATTATTTCCAAAGGTCTGTTTTTTGTGCATCTTGGGAAGGACAGTTTCACTTGAATAAATTTCTTCCCTATTCTGCACGCTTGAGCTTTCATTAAAAAGTTTTCCCACAACTCTAGGTCTGGTCATTTGTATTTTTTCAAACTGTTTCAGACTGACAACTTTCTTAGGCCTCCCTCTTTGAGCTGGGGACTTTGTTTTAGAAAAACCTGCACCATTATTATCTTTATTAATCAATAAGTCAACAAATAGATTCCTCATCTTAACAGTTCCTGAAGGCTTACTAAGCTGAGGTTTTATTTCTACAGGCTTTTTATCACTGTGAAAGTCTTTTATAGGACTAGGTTCTAATGAACTCTCAGAGTCGTCAGAATCAAAAGGATTTGCTTTATCTTTCTGTTCAGTCAAATCTTCTGAAATTGGGGAAGAATTGACCCCATCTAGGGTAGCATCTGCAATCTCAGTGTTTGGATAATTACTCTGTTCTACAAAATTGTCTTCAGGACTACAATCTAAGTCAACTTCTAACTCAATGACTGCTTCATTTTCATGTTCATCCAAACTTTCAGAAACATGAGGACTGGAGTCAATTAGTCCCTTCTCATCCACAATATCATAAGACACTCTCCTAATTGACCTTCCTCTTTTTCCTCCTCTTCCTCTTTTTCCCCCTCTTTCTTTCCTCATTTTTAGCTTCAGTATCGGCAACTTATTCATGGTAGCAGCAACATCTGGGTCATTACTTGTGTCCCTAGTTTTGTTACCAACATTATCATTTACGCTGTCATGTAAAACAGCCCCTTCTTCAAAACCACATCTCAAATCTGTCACTGGGTTCAATGCATCTGAAGAGCCACTGCTTTGAACGTTATAATCTATGTCTGAGTTCAACAGGTTGTGTACATCAACTCTTCGTTTTACACCATCAAGATGCTCAGAGACAATGTTTATGGTTTCAGAAGAAACTGTCCTTTTGACTCCCCTAGCACCAAAACGAGCACCTTTTTTTGGTCTTCCTCTCCCTCTGACTTTCCTAGTTTTCTGACTAACATCATGGAAAATGCCAACCTCTCCAACATTACATCCAAAATCTGTCTCTAAATTCAAAGAAGGTGGAACAACAGTGCCTTGGACATTGCAGTCGAGGTCTGTATTTGAGTTCAATGTTTTGTGTATATCTCCAGTTTGATTTTCATTATCATCATCAAAGTCAACTTCTAATTCAAGGGGCTCGTCTTCAATGACTATTTCATTTTCAATGTCAAAGCTGTTAGAATCAGAACTAACAAATCTCTTGTTCCCTCCCCTAGCAAGAAAACGTGGACCTAGTCTTAATTTTTCTCTTCCTCGCCCTTTACTCATATTCTGACTAACATCTGGGAAAATGCCATCAAATTCATCATCATCATCATCATCATCAGAACAAATGCTAACGTCATCAGAGTCAATGCTATTGGAGTCAGAACTAATATAACCCTTGCTACGTCCCATCGTAACAATACATCCATCTTTTCTTGGTCTTCCCTTTCCTCTTCCACGCCCTTTTCCGGTTTTTGACCTGATATAACCCTTGCTACGTCCCATCGTAACAATACATCCACCTTTTCTTGGTCTTCCCTTTTCTCTTCCACGCCCTTTTCCTTGTTTTGTCCCATACACAATATTATTTTTCGATAGACCATGCAAACCAGAGCCAGTAGCTATATCTTTAAACATACTAACTTCATTGTTGCCAGAACCTGTATCGTTGCTTGGATAACTAGCATACTGATTATAAATGCTTTGTCGAAAACTCATCTCATCATTTCCATATTTCCTGTTACCTCCATTAGGAACAAAGTATGCATCTTTTCTTGGTCTTCCTCTCCCTCCGAGTTTAATGGTTTTCTGACTGACATCCTGGAAAATACCACCCTCTGCAACATTACATCTTAAATTGGTCTCTGAATTCAAAGAATTGGGAAGAACAGTGTCTTGAACATTGACGTTGGGGTTTGTATTTGAGTTCACATTTCTTGCCTCATCATAACCGATCATTTCTTTTTTCAATTGTATTGCTGACTTTCCCCTCCCGGTTTTCCACTTGTGTTTAAACTTATGTGCTTTCTCATTAATTTCATATACACTTGAAACTTGCTTTTTTTGCATGTATCTCTTTAATTTCCTAGCTGCCTTTTTAGGCATTCTCTCTGGTTCCATGAACCATCTTTTGGGCTTCTTGCCATTTTTTTCAAAGTTAAAGACAAACTTTGAGTCTTTATGTGCAAGACAAATTCCAATGCCACCATAGTTTCCAATCTTCACCAAAGGCGGACACGGTTTGGGGTTTAAAATTGGAACATGAGCATCTGCTTTTTTTGCCCCACCAGTGGATGGCAACTGAACACAAACAAAGTCTTCTTCTTCGTCCTGATGAATGCTTTTTTCAGACAGTTCAACAATATTGACAATTGATGGAACAATCTCTTGAATTATGTTAGTATTTTTATGAGAAACTGGTAACCTTTCTTCTTGGTTAATGTCCACTGGTATACTGACAGTTTTATCTATGGTATCCACTGGCAAATTGACTACTGCATTAGTGGTGTCCACTGGTAAACTGACTGCTGTATCAGCATTATCAATTGATAAACTAACTGTTGCATCAGTGTTATTCACTGCTACAGTATAATTGGGATGCAATGGTAAACAGACAACTTTATCAGTGGTATCCACTTGTAAACTAACCGCTGATTTACTGCTATCCACTGGTAGGCTGGCTGCTGAGTTACTGCTATCTACTGATAAGCTGACTGCTGAGTTACTGCTATCCACTGATAAGCCGACTGCTGAGTGACTGGTATCAACTGGTGGGCTGACAAGCAAGTCATTGTTATCCAATTGTAAACTGCATGATGAGTCTGTATTATCAACTGGCAGCTTGTTTGTTAAACTAGCCAAAGCTGAGTTTTGTAAACCATCATTTGTATGACTATCTTGCAACAAAGCTGAGTTATTTGAATTTCCAAAAGAAGGAGTTAATAATTTAGCTGGTGATTTTAGTTGTTGACTCAATGAAGCTGATGGAATGATAGAAGAATGTTCCTGACTCTCTAGATTCTGAGGCAAATGATCTTTAGCTGGCACACTGTCCTTTCTAAGAGATGTTAAACTAGCTTAATCATTAAGCTTATCATTAGAGAAATCACTATTAAGCTGACCACTACTTTGTACATTATCATCAAACCTGTTACTAAGGATTTTGGACGGAGAACTGTCTATATTTCTATTTGTTCTTTCATTTTTAGGCTCTTCAATGCTAGCTTTCTCACAGGCGTTTTCTGACAAGTTTTTGGGGTCATATTCAAAATCAAGCACCTTTCCTTCAGTCAGATCTTTATGGCAACGTTGAATGTGGAACGTCAGTCCATTGAATTTTCCAAATGGCTTGTTACAAATTTGACAGAAGTAACAGTATTCTTTATGGTGGTAAATACCAACATGAATAACATAGTTATGGTTTGTGTCACTCCTTAAGCCACATATAGGACAGATTAGCTTTCGATCTTTTGAGTGAACTACCATATGCTTCTTCATATTTGTTCTTGTGAAAGTAATTTGACCACATATCTTACACATAAACCTATTAGTGGTTCGATGCCTAGCAACATGAGCTCTAAAGCCTGGCCTGCTCCAAAGAATTTGTTTGCACACTGGGCATTCGTGGGCCTTTCCCTTGGCCAAATGGTTCTGTATATGCTTTTGAACATTGACCTTGGCCTTGAATCCTTTCTGGCACAAATCACACTTATAAATGTTGGATTTAATGTGAGTCTTAATATGTTTGGTCAAATCAGGTCTTCTTTTACATTTCTGAGGACACCCAGGCACAGGACAGTGATATAGGCGTTCATCAAAATGGACTGTTCTATGACTTTCCACTTCATATCGAGTCTTTGCTTTAAAATCACAACAATCACAGCTATGAGGCTTATCGCTGTTATGAATTTTCATGTGAGCTTTCAAATCAGTGTTGCATTTGAATGTGAGCAGACATAACTCACAATTAAACGGACGTTCAATTGTATGACGGTACAGAACATGCTTATCTAAGTTTCTGCTCCATTTACAACTGTAAGCACAAAATTTGCATTTGTACTTCCTTTCACTACTATGAACAACCTGATGTTTTTTTAAATCACCTTTGTCTCTTGCGGCAAAGGGACACAACATGCATTTATGAATTTTCTCCCCAGTGTGCTTGTGTGCCTCATGGACTCTGATTCTCTCTGGATCTCTACAGGACCACTCGCAGTAGTTGCAATAATACCTTTTACGCCTTTTCTGTTGATTGTGGATCACTTCATGCCTCTTTATGGTGCTAAATCTCTTTGCTCTATATCCACATTCTTTGCATCTGGGAAAGAAGAAAAAAACGATAGTGATATAAAATATCTTAACTAGGTTAAACAATTCAAATGGCTACAGAGTAAGTATGAAAATATGAACAAGTAATTTACACTTTAGCATTTAATACAAAAAGTTTCGCCCTTGATTGGCAGAGGAGGCTTTAGAAGTTATAACTTCTCTGTCATGAATGGGCTACATTAAACAGTTATTACCTCCCAGAACTCATTTACACTAGATGAGTTCAGGGTGATGTAAGTGTTGTTTCTACATTCTTCTGTCTTTCGTCCTTCTTCTGTCTATGCCCCGTGAGTTTCTCAGAAATCATTGCACTAA
>JAUUEB010497833.1:0-10447 GCA_032362205.1 Clione limacina
CACAGTAACTACCGGTAGTTTTAGCATGCAAACAGAAAGAATAACAATAATGTTACCAACAAGAAAAACAATAATCACAATAATCATGGAACCAGACAATTCGATGTCAAAGTTGTTGAATCAGATTTTTCTATACTATATATCAGTGAAGACATTGACAGCTCAGGTGATATATCCAAAATATCATCAGTTGCAAGAGGGGCAGCTTGTTTGCTGTTTAATGAAGATGTAACGGTTCAAATCCTGGGTGCAGCAGTGTCGTTGGTAGTGCTGTCATTAAGAGAACCATTGCATCACAAAATAGCTCTTATTAATGGATATATTCAGACGGTCGGGGATGAGTACTCGTCAGTTTTTTTTTATTGTGTCTAATTGTCAATTGTTAAGCCTGTCTTAAATGCAAAATTTGTAGATTTTTTGTCGTCCTCGAATTCTTAAAAATAACAGGTAATAAGATTTCTAGATAACCACCAATAATTGTAATTAATTGTAAGGAGGAATGTGATAACACTTCTTTTCATCTAGTTTATTACTGATAGTTTAGACGGTTATATTTTGGAGATAGATCTACATTAAAAATTGTACGTCTGTGGTTTTGTTTATTTATTGATGTATGCGCTGAGATAACAACAGCCACAGTTTTGACTCAATCGAACTGAAACTTTAGCAATAAAAGATACAATAAAATATACAGTAAATCTTGGCGTGATTCGTTTGTCTGTAAGAAATATTATATTTCATTTACGTTATATTGTCATTAAACGCGCCATATATCTAAACTTCAATATGTACAAACATGCACTGACACTAGCATTCCTCTTCCGGACGCACCTTTAATGAACACAATTTTCTCTTTCTGCATTAATATACGATGTACAAGTTAACAAGTTTACACGTTTCTATTCACTCAAGTACATGTCGGTACATTAGTATACACCGGCTGATACATATAGTTGAGTATAATATAGGTTGTTGTGTTTTAAAACTATGATTCTCAAAGGGAGGGTAGGGACATAATGGCGGGTGAGGGATGGAACATTTATATTATAACTATACTTGGTGGTTAAACGTCGGACCACTTGTGTTTTCTTTCATTTTGTATATCTTCCTTCCCGGGCAAGACCGGGAAATTCAGCCACTAGTTATGTATACATTCCAAAGCTGCTTGTCATTAAGTTAGTACGGAGGATCGTGAACAGAGTTGCTTATTATAAGTTATAAATATAAACTTCTTTACGCAATAGTAGTTTAAATGTCCCTAGCAAATTATTATTGTCCATTCGCCTTTTATGTGTTTTTATCGTTGACTATATACCTGATTTTAAGATAAACTTTCAGTATAATTTGTTTCCCCGGATGGCAATGGCATACAGTGAACATCGTATAAACAAAGTCATTGCAAGGAAGCTGCTGTGCAGCGCCCAGTGGGGGAAGGGGGGAAATACTTCCCAGTGTATTTACTGAAAATAACTAGCAGCGACGCGAGGGCTCGAATCAATTATCCCCTCGGTAAAAGTCGATTAAGCTCACCACTAGACTATCGCCGCCTCAAATTCATATTTACATATTTCCAGTCTGTTCTGTCTGAGGGTGTCTTTAACAGTTTGTTCACTTTAACTCTCAAACATAATATCATTTATTTGAGACTTCTTTCCAGTGTCTGTGTCAATCTGACACGTCTTCTATAGCACTATGTCTATATAAGGACATGTTTATCTTGGCCCAAGGCGATATATATAATTTTCTTCTGCTTATTCCATCCTTCATATGCTATAGTTTTCCCTGTCTGTTTGTCTGCTTGTATCTTAATGTAAATTATGTACTTGGTGTATAGGAAAAAATGCAGGATTCTTTCAACTGAAAAAAGGTTAGATATTGCCAAATTGAATTTATACTAAGTGTATAGTGTATAGTGCATAGCAAACCGATATATAATATAATATTATTATTTTAAACCTCAACTTCCAACCGTCTCTGATGGTCGAAAGATTATGATGTATGCCTCTTTATAAAAGGTTCCGGGTTCGAACCCGTCAAAAACTAATTTAATAAAGGAGAGGGTAAACATGGTAAATATTAAAGAAATCACTTGACAAATTTGATTTTAAGTAAGAAATGATACTTGTTCGTTGTCAAACCATCAGTGTGGTCATATACAGTAAGTTCTCATATATCCGAAATGCCTAGTCGGAAAAGTGAGATTGTGGATCATCGAGGCTAACCTAATTGTGACATTTTTACCATTTTTACTCTTTAAAAAGGAAAGGTATATGTATGTGTTGATACGCATGGGTACGCAGAAACTAAAAAATCGTTAGTTAAAGATACGTTTTCATTAATAAGTGGTCAATGAGGAAATGGCCAGGGATTATATATGAGATTTGTTTTTTACGATGTTGGAAATTTGAATCTGTTTTCTCTATTGCCTTACCATTCGTTCCCCAAAGACATGTTGGATCTCATGTGTCAGATATGTTAGAACTGACTGTTTATTGTGAGTTTGCCTCACCGTTTGGGGGGGGGGTCCAATGTATCGAAACACTTTGTGCTTCCATTCTTTTCTTTTAATGTTAATTTTATGGTTACTGATACCCTAACTTAAAGGGCGTTTTCACAAAAGTATAATTGTCTTCTTTTTCTGTTTACTTAAAGCTGTCTGTTTTTCTATTCTTCGTCGAGATGTCTGACGGATACATAAACTATGTCCGACATTATAAAGACGAATATACAAATCGATAAACTGGAGATAAGTTATCGTAAACTTTAAACAAAGTTGACAAAATCTAGAAGCCAGAAGCACTTATAGATAGATAAAATATAACACGCTATATATAGCTGTAAGAAACAAGTCCGTTTAATCATATTTACTAAACATGTTCGTTTACCGTTTAGACAGTGATAAATCCCCGTGGGATAAATGTAAGGAAATGGTGTATGAAAATTTATCGAGTCAGGGGTATTGATGTTGCAAGGTTGTAAAATGAAAGAGAATGCGTGGACTTGGGTTGTCTGGAAGAGGGAGAAAGGGAAAACACATAGATATTAGTTTAATCTAGTGATATAATAAAGATGAGTTTGGTGAGATTATGATAAATTGTTGGCGATAGAGTCTTGAAGTGCACTGAGGATGTAAAGAGGATCAAGTGAAATAGGAAAATAAGATTAAGGGAAAGAGTTCAAGAAAAGAGAAATGTGTTTGCCTAGGAAGTGGGGGTGGGTTATAAAGGGGTAATATTGGAGAAAAAGATCGTATAAAAGACAGAGATCATAAATAAGCTTATAGACAAAACATTGCGCTCACATGTACCCTAGTGAGCACTACAATGGTCACATGACCACAAACACACATTATTTACGATAACGTCGTTTTAGATATCATATAGATCAATCTATAAAAAAGTGTGTATAAACTAATCAGTTGAAAGAACAAATATTTAAGACATTTATTTCGTACCACATTTTACGTCTCCATCCACATATGGTAGGTGTTATTGGCAATAGTTATAATTCGACTTCTGCTTCTTCAACTCATAAAATATACTCGCAACTTGTACATCCTACTCATTAAAAGCATACTGACACATAGCCGACAGGTCTGAGAAGTAATGTTGTAATACCAGGCGTCATGTAAAATCCCAGCTAATTAACTAACCGGTTAAACATCCGATTGTGTGTTCCCAAAAGCAAAGTGATGGAATATGACGATATATACTATAGCTTATATACAGGGTGCAAAACAATAATCGATGAGAGTTGTCAAAACAATAATGATAATAATAATAAAAATGATATGATAATCATGGTATTTCTATTACACTTTCCCTTTGTAATAAGCTCAAAGCAATTACAACTACCCAGATAGGCCTAATGAAGACATTCCTTGTAAGTGTAAAAGCACTTTGAGCTTACTCTAAAGCGAAAGCGCTATTTAAATGCCATTATTTTTATTTCTCTAAATTCTCAGCTTCCGGTGAGGTATTCAAGGGGACAGTTGTTAATTGCTTCTTCTTCACAATCTTACAAATACATTTACTACCTTAGGTCAAACGGCGGTAAAATCCGAGGGAGTCCCCGGGGGATTCTAACTAGGACCTTAAACATGGTAACCGATTACACTAACCACACACTACACATCATCGTCCACATCATACAACATAAAATATCTAACAATGAAAACACTCACCCACAACATTGGTAGATGAATTTTAAAAACTTCAATATTTATTAAATACTTCTGTATATGTTTAAAGGGATTTAACAGGTGTGCAAACACACGCAATGGCCTTCATGAAGTTTGTATATAGGATTTTAAAACAGAAGCGTTAATTTTAATGGACCACTTATTTTAAGAATGAGCAATAAGATACAGTATGATTAACTTTTTCAAACATGACGACTACAAAATACAAAGAGGAGAACAATTTTCCCCAAAAATATTAAAAAGTGCCACCAATCTTCAATAAATAGTCAGCAAAATGATGGTTTGGGGATTTTTTATCTGTACCCCTATTAAATGTGCTGGTTTCCAATAAAAACACATGTAAAACAAACTCCTCACGAATCGCCTTTTTCCCATTACAACTCAGCCCACTCAAATCGTGTTCCAATGTCCCTAATGGTCTACGTCTGATAAAACATGAATACCCCTTTGATTAGATTAATGTCTTAATCTTAAGTCTGGGATCTAAATCATTCTCAACTTCTCTGGTGGTTTAATGTCAATATTGAAAGTTTATGAATTATAAAGGCGAAAAGTACTGGATTAAACTAAACAATATCTTGTCTAGGGACCACAATTCGTTTTTTTTTTAAAGCAAAATGATTTTTTATCTCGGAGAATCCTAGAGGTTTTGATACGGCATGCAGTTTTAGAAAAGATAACTTTTTTGGGAGGACTTAATCGTCACAACTTGTATTAAATCTTGAACTATAATATAATCATCATAAATATGGTTATAATTTGGTCATATTCGTGATCTACGCATAGAGCGGGATAGCCTCAAACAATCACTGGCCTTCTTCTGTTCCAATTATCTTTGGTGCCGGTGCACCCTTTTCAAGGACTTGTGAAGAATCACAAATTGAGGTTCTATCAAGAAGTTGTTATAATATAATCTGACGAATAAAATATGTTTTTGAAATATATTATTTTATTGATTTCCCTTTTACTTTGTGAAACAGTCAATATAAAATATCCTGATAACTGCTGATAATTGATGCTAATTACGTATCGACCATATACCCTTAGATTTTAAGATCAATTATTTATAATCATATTCTGATTCGAACTTAATAGATAGATACCGTCAAACACTAACCATATTAAACTTACTATAAAGTCCATTACACCTTTACAAGAAAGCATCATAGAGTGTGTTTATAGTTAATACAGTGAAGAGATTACTGCAATACAGTTTTGTCTAAAAATAACGAATATTAGGAATGACATGTATATACACAAACTCTAATGAGTTTCAGCATCATCTACTTTATGGTTATACAATCATATCTGTGTGTTGTTGATATAAATACATTTATTTCATGGGCATTAGTGACGTAGAGAGAAAAAACTAATGGGTAATATTATTTCGTTTTTTCCTCATTATCGGGAAATCCCAAATTTCTTGCACACGAGAGAGCATCTTTTCTAATCATAACAATGCAAAAAGACACAATAACTTTGACCTACAGGGAAATCCCAATGTTCATTCTGTCTTCGACTCTATTAATTGCGCACCATCGTTTTACAGGAAGTCTTGAGTAAGAGAAGGAAACTGTACTTGCTACTCGGGTGCCGAAGTTCGGATTTCCTTTTTCCTTAATTTGCTTATTTTTTCTACATGTAAATGTTGTTTATTTTCGGTCAATCAAATCGGATATGAAAAAAAATAAATACAACACTTTTTATTTTTGGAAAAAATTAGTGTGTAAAAAGAAAGCAGTACACTAACGAAAAATTCAGTCAAACAATAAGATTTTACTCCGTCCGAGGTAAAAGCAAATGATAGAGAAGAATGAGGCACAGGACCGGATTTCCGGTGATCTTAGATATCTGTGGTTCTATCCCCACAGCGTGAAAACTATCTTTATTGTGACGACATCTTTATTATATTGTGACGATGCTTACCGCTCATGCGAAATATATTTATTATTATTTCACCAAATTTTCTACTTGGTCGATAGGATCTAACACTTAGTCCTATGGGAGACGGACATAAAAACGTATGTCCTGTGTGCGAGTTTTGCATGTTTAATCCCTTGGTGGCTGAAAATAGATGTAAGACTACCTGAAAAAAGCACCATTTGTACCAAATTAAAACATAAAGCTATTTATCTAACAGTCTAAACTATTGGTACCATAACTGTAGGTCGCCACAGTATTTCTCATCGTTCGTACCACATTAAACTTAAAACTATTTATCTAACAGTCTAAACTATTGGTTCCGTCACTGGGGGTCGCCATAGTGTTTCTCGTCGTTCGTAACAAATTAAACTTAAAACTATTTATCTAACAGTCTCAGTCATTCGTACCAAATTAAAACATACAAATATTTATCTAACAGTCTAAACAATTGGTTCCATCACTGGGGGTCGCCACAGTGTTTATCGTCGTTCGTACCAAATTAAACATAAAACTTTTTATCTAACAGTCTGAACAATTGGTTCCAACACTGGGGTCGCCACAGTATTTCTCGTCATTCGTACCACATTAAACTTAAAACTATTTACCTAACAGTCTAAACCAATGGTTCCATCACTGGGGTCACCAAAGTGTTTCTCGTCAATCGTACCACATTTAAATTAAAACTATTTATCTAACAGTCTAAACAAATGGTTCCATCACTGGGGTCGCCACAGTGTTTCTCGTCATTCGTACCAAATTAAAAAATAAAACTTTTTATCTAACAGTCTACACCGATGGTCCCATCACTGGGGTCGCCATAGTGTTTCTCGTCATTTGTACCAAATTAAAACATAAAACTATTTATCTAACAGTCTATACCAATGGTTCCATCACTGGGGTCGCCACAGTGTTTCTCGATATTCGTACCAAATTAAAACATAAAACTATTTATCTAACAGTCTAAACTATTGGTTCCATCACTGGGGTCGCCACAGTGTTTCTCGTCATTCGTACCAAATTAAAACATAAAACTATTTATCTAACAGTCTACACCAATGGTTCCATCACTGGGGTCGCCACAGTGTTTCTCGTCATTCGTACCAAATTAAAACATAAAATTATTTATTTAACAGTCTAAACCAATGGTTCCCTCACTGGGGACGCTACAGTGTTTCTCGTCATTCGTACCAAATTGAAACATAAAACTATCTATCTAACAGTCGATATCAATGGTTTCATCACTGGGGGTCACCGCAGTGTTTCTCGACATTCGTACCAATTTAAAACATAACACTAATTTTTTAACAGGCCTAAACCACTGGTTCCATCAATGGGGGTCGGCACAGTGTTTCTCGTCCTTCGTTCCAAATTAAAAAATAAAACTATTTATCTAACAGTCTAAACTATTGGTTCCATCACTGGGGGTCGGCACAGTGTTTCTAGACATTCGTACCAAATTAAAACATAATTTTTTTTATCAAACGGTCTAAACCATTGGTTGCATTACTGGGGGTCGCCACAGTGTTTCTCGTCATTCGTACCAAATTAAGCTTAAAACTATTCATCTAACAGTCTAAACCATTGGTTCCATCACTGGGGGTCGCTACAGTGTTTCTCGGTGGTTGTTATTTGGATATGATTAACACCAGATAATTCAAATGCCACATTTTGTCTTGCTTAATTGTTTTTGATTTCATGCTTTAAAAGAAGTTACAATAATTTTCAATAAAATCCTGAAATGTATGGATCATATCTAAAGGTAAAAGTCTCATTGTCTTCTTGATAAAAGTAAAAAAAACAATTGGTGTTAACATAAAACATAAAATAGCTTCTTAAGGAGGATAGCGACATCCCTTTTGGCGAAATGAAGCATCAATGTGTTTTTTAAACAACAAAGGTGATTAAAGCAGGCAATGAAATACAAATAAAATGAGCGACCAACGTTTGACCCGTTATTTCCATACCCCAATTTACAACTAATGCAATTTTAAAATAATGCAAGATAATGAGAAAAACCCGCGCCAGGCACAATTTTGCAAAAATATCTTTTGTTAAATTCAATGTCATTATTTTTTTTAACAAGTGTGTATTTCCTACCATCTATGTTTGTCAGATGCCAAGTGTGGTAAGCTATGTTTGCCGTGCAACATTCTGTCGTCATATGGATGGAACTCTGGGAAGAAATTCGAAGAAGTGATAGGAAAACTCATAGCAAACAAAACCAATGATCCCGATACAACATTCGAACAGGTGACAACATTTTACAGCGAAATCAATCAGGGAAAACATTACTTCAAACAGTCAAGTAAAACCAATAACTGAAATAGAATAAAATTCCTGAGAACATTAACTTTTTCATGACAAAAAAAACCTGGATCAGACAGTCTGTTTTACAGACTTGCCTCCGTCTTCAGTACATAATCAAATATGGTATGTATAATTAGATAATTTCGAGCGCTCGTTAAAGTAAAAACAGTCAAGATCACAGTAAGAAGTGTGCGCACCCCTCTTTCAGTGATTCAATCTCATAAGAGCATATGCAGGAAGCGATGTTTTCACTGTTTTTGTCTCCATCCTTAGGCATATCATGAACTTCAATAGATCGGATTCATAATATTACTGTTTTAAGTGGTATCTGTACTTGCTTTTGTTTGTTTGTTTGTTTGTTTGTTTGTTTGTTTGGGGTGGGATCTCGTCCTGTGGTAATAATGCTGAAAGAAAATCACAAATCTAAGACGATAAGTTTGTGTTCATCTCATAGACAGGTACACATTGTAGGAGCCTGAGTTTCTACCAAAACTAATGTTCTTCTACAATATGTATGCTTACTTAAAGGCTTAATCGTTAGGCATCCGCTACGGGGGTGGAACGTCGGGTGTTGGAGTCTCATGAGACTTTTTGAAATCGATAATTTATCAGTGGTACATCTTGACGCCTGGCATTGAGAAATTTGCACTTGGACTGATTGGCCTGGTTGCCTTGTTTCAGTATGCAGTGACTAAGTTGGATGTACGAGTTGCGCTACACTCCACTTTGTATACATGGCAGCACGTTAGTTGTGTCAGAGAGTACGGTCTGTGGTTGTATTAAGAGCATTGATTTCGATATAACCCTACATGTGTTGATTACGATATAACCCTACATGTGTTGATTACGATATAACCCTACATGTGTTGATTACAATTATCCCTACATGTGTTGATTACGATATAACCCTACATGTGTTGATTACGATATAACCCTACATGTGTTGATGCAGATATAACCCTACATGTGTTGATGCAGATTAAACCCTACATGTGTTGATTACAATATAACCCTACATGTGTTGATTACAATATAACCCTACATGTGTAAATGCAGAGATTGATTACGATATAACCCTACATGTGTTGATGCAGACACACAAAAAACCAAACAATTGTGCTGTAGTTGCGGTACATGAAAATAGCCGTGAATAGCAGGTTATGAATAAACAAAAACTTATTAATTACTACAGTTGAAGAAGTGGTTTCATTTTTGTACTATTTGAATTTGTATCCTCCCTAAAACAGTTGTACAAAAAGACTGGCAAAGAATTATGCATTATTGTGATCAATGTTAACCACATGGCTGAGCTTTACTGTCATGTGAAGACTACTCCAGACATGCCGATATGTCGTGCAGTGCGCATGTCCATAGGTATACCAGGTGAGTTGACCATAAATCACACCAATAGCTGTGAGCTTAAAGCAAAGGAACACCCAGGTAGCAATTAATGATCAATCCAACCCAACATTTCACACATCATGGAGCTGAACAGTTTTAGATATGCTAGTTTGAATCTGTTGATTATATGAATAAAGTGTATAGGTACCCACTGACTCCTTCTTCTTTAATAGTGGCCTCTTTGTATTTTTCCTATTATCTTATACCTATAGGTACTGAAAAGTTCGCTAGTTTTCACTTGTTGGACGTCCCCAAAGTGGACCGGCGATAATATCATTGTGACATGTGCTGACAATCTATATTATTTGTAGAGGGAGTCAGTGTGATGTACATCATTCGTAAAACACCAGGAGACTTACATATTTTAAAACAACCCTATGACAATTCAACATCAACAAACATCAACAATCACCAACCAGCACCGACAATCCCTGACCAACACCGACCAACCCCAACCAACCCCAACCAACACCCTACCACCACCCTACCAACACCCTACAATCACCCAACCAACACCAACCAACACCAACCAACATCAACCAACACCCTACAATCACCCGACCAACACCAACCAACACCAACCAACACCAACCAACACCAACCAACACCAACCAA
>JAUUEB010497844.1:0-10447 GCA_032362205.1 Clione limacina
TAAAACTGCAGGTCAGACCAGATACGATTTGAACAATATTCGAAATGCAAATCCAATATCAAAACAGACTGTATTGAGGCGTTTGAAAGAAGTTGGACTCAAAGCAAGACGACCAATTAACGCATTAGATTAAAGCCCATCAACATTCAAAACAGGTTTATTGGGCAAAAAACCATGCACGTTGGCCTCGTCACGTATGCAATAACCACATGTTCTCCGACGAAATCAGTTTTTTTGGAACGTCATGTTGGTAGACAAGGAGTGTTCAGGAGAGTCAACGAGAGGTTTATTCCTCTATGTCTTAGGCAGGCCAAAGCTTTTGGGGGTGGAAGTATGATGGTGTAGAGGGGGTGTTACAGCAGCTGGCAAGACCCCACTTGTTTTCGTTACAATTTGTCAGTACGCTGATACATTAATGAGATCCTTCAGCCACACGTCGTTCTAGCTTTCATTATTTTCAAAATAAATGTGAGTTGAATAGAATTATTGAAAGCGGATCTAACACATATAATTCCCAGTGTAAAAATGTCCTTAAGTCAAGTGAAATCAAGTACCTTTTTTCACATAAATATCAATTGTCTTCCTGCGACTGACAATCTTACAGCTAGACAACTAAGATCATGAACAAAAGTGAGATTATATTTCTGCGTAACGTATCGAGCAACACAGAGTAGGTTATATCGACAAAAGTGCTTATAAAGGAAACAACTAAAACAAAACTAAATTACTGATACTCAACCATTGTGTGGAAACTCGATAATGCTTCCCTTACCGACTTTAACGCATGTTTTTTTTTTTTTTTAAACCTACCTTTTCAATTTTGTTATAAAATGAAATCGATCAGGGTCTTAAAATCTACTGAAACAAGAGAGTTTTATCCCATGTCACCGGTACGATAACTCAACACTCTATTATATGGGACGCTACTTTTAAAATTCTGCCTGATTGTATTTTTAACTGAAATCATAACAAGATTTACGCAATACTGTAAGAGCTACAGGGGAAAAGGTGTAACTTAAGTGTCAAGTACATTTAGGCGATCTCTACAAATTCTATAACATCGGTCTTATTGACACATATCATTACACTGAATTCGGTCATCAGAGGGAAAGGGCGTTATATTTTGGTAAACTACTCACATATTCAGAAAGAACCGCTCGTTCCAAGCAACTATGCTTGCTGATCGTCAATCATGAAAGAGTAAAAAGTCGACAGAACGACACGAACAAACAATAGATACAATCAAGTATAATCTCTGTTTCATTCAAGATCAGGTTTATATGAAAGGAACGGTTGATGCAATACTGTAAGAGATGTAGTGCTAAAACGTCGACCATACAAAGGAACGGTTGATGCAATACTGTAAGAGATGTAGTGCTAAAACGTCGACCATACAAACCGCGAACAAACACTAGAACGAAGTATAATCAATGTCTTATTTATTATCAGGTTAGTGACAAGGAACAGTTGGAAATATCGAATAGGAACAACCAACTTGCGTGTGATCGAATGACGTAAGTTTTTTGCCATGGTCGAACAATATTGAGTTAGGACCCTAGAAATAGTATTTTAACCTCATTCGAACGTCACGGAAACACACTGTAAATACAGTCGGGATATTTATTGATTAGAAAATCCGATTAAGCGCTGAAAAAGAATGAGGTGATTGTAAAAGATTTTCCTGTCTTTGAACGTGAAGTCCCGTCCTCTGTTAACTGTGTTAAAACGTAGAAGTAATCGATTGAGTTGAATTGAACAAGTACAAAAATCTTGATGTCTAACATAATTCACGAAAGAAACACAGATTTCTGACATTCCAAGATTTACGAGTGTAATAAAACTTGGAATGACGGTGAACATAGCAACGATCGAACGTGTATTTTATGAAAGTTCTTGATTTCCAGGTTGTGTAAAAAACGTGATATTAAAAAGCGAGATTTGTTTGTGATGTTTGTGACACACCTCCCGAGAACATTGACGTTAATTTATTTGTTTAACGGGGATAAAAGAACGTACAGTTTTTACAAAATATCGCACTACTGAAAATACTTTTGTATCAAGTTTTTTAAATGTGAATCTGTTTACAATGCATTTGAGTTTATTAAATTTTTACTACATGTGTGAACCATTTTTAAATATTTTTCCAAACAAATTAAGCAAACATTTGTTAGCTTTATTCAAAACCACTTTAAGGTTAGCAAGAGTTATGTCTTTCCTTATCTATCGATACTTGGAAACAAAGTCTATTTCACTTTAGTAAACTGCAAAGGCAAAAGCAGTCATAATATTGACACTTGTGACATCATGTTATTTTTCATATTCGAAATTGAAAATATGTTATCTATTCATGATGCATTAAAACAATGATAAGGCATTATTCAGATTCAAAAAATTGCCTCGGAGCCTCTTAAGGACTTTTTCCTTACAACTTTCCTTGTATAACAAAACGTTCGTTCTAAACGGGTTCATATACACTTAAATCCTCACTTCGTTCACGATGTAGATAATTGATTTTTAATGGACTTTGCGTGTGCTTTAATCAATGACAAATGTAACTGTCAGTGAAAAAACGAAATTGGACGGTTCTTATGACGGATAATTAGAAAACAAATTTTATTGTTATTTATAATTGACCAAGATCTGAGGCTTGCTCGACTGTGCGCGCAATTATATGGAAACAACCACGCTTCATTAACATTCCTAGTACTTATAAATGACTATCGGATTTCTAATCAATTTTCTAAATTATTCAACCACCGTAAACAAATCAGAAAGCTGTTAAAGATTCCAATCGCTGTCACTCTTTTGGATTGTCAAGGCATTTAAACTTCGAGTTTTAAAAGAATAACTTAGTTGATGATTCTTCAAGGCAAATTGCTCTAACGAACGCTACAAGTTGTTATCAACAACTGCAACGTTGCTGGTTTGTTGGGCAAATGACGTTTGGTGATGTCTAACTTTCTAAGATACGATCTCATATGTTTTTATCAGCATATGACACTATTGTCAACTGTATATAAAACAAATAAAAACTATGATGCTGCTCAATAACTGACCTTGTCAAAAATGTCCCTAACGTTAGCCTCTGACTCTCCAAACCACATAGTCAAAAGCTCTGGTCCCTTGATTGAGATGAAATTAGCCTGGCATTCATTGGCAATTGCTTTAGCCAACAGTGTTTTACCACAACCAGGGGGACCATAGAAGAGTACTCCCTTTGATGGGGTCATGCCAAACTTGAGGAACTTCTCTGGATGTTCAACTGGGTACTGTGGAAATCATTGGCAAGAGCATTTAATTAATATTAATGTCCAGATCAAGTAACAGCATTAAAGTCTTACTGGCCACATTCACTATTCCTACGTTTCATTTACAGTCGCTTAAATGGGCCAAGCTTCAGCTGAGTTTTTGCTTAATTGGAACAAAAACCTGATCCAAGTTTCTCTCTCTTCATCAATCTTTGTTACAGAAAGCATAAACAAAAAGTATAATCAGCTATTCACCCTTAAACTGTACCAAATTTCCAATTAAATGTGATAGTTTGGGACATTTATACTTAATTTTTCTACAATGACATTTTTTTAATTTTATCTGTTTAATTTATGCTATTGGTGTTGCTGATTTTGTTATAACTAGTTGCAGTTGTTAAACAATTAGTAGGTAGACTTAACACTTGTAGTATTTGGGAGGGAAGTTACTGGTTATAAATGGAAGACTACAGACATAAAAGAATTTTAAATGTCACCTACCTGCACAAGTTCTTGGAGCTCTCTCTTCACATTCTCAAGACCACCAACATCTTCCCATGAGACATTAGGTACTTCTACTGAGGTTTCTCTCAAGGCGCTTGGGTTGCTCTTTCCGAGGGCCCACTGTGAACACAAAGTATTTCTATTACTTCACTACCAATCTTGTTTGTAGACATGCCAACATGGCTCATCTGAACAAACTTATCACTACCAAAGTGGACTAAGTTCGAGCAGATAGGGATGAAGAGCCTATTGATTCTGATTTTAATATTTCTTACATATTCATCAACATAAACAGAAAAATACTGAACCTCCACTTAAACTTGAGTATACTAACTATCATAACAAGTAATTTCAAAACTATGAACATTTCAATCTCTTTTCATCAAACTCCATCTCCTCAGAGTTTAAGAAAGTAGTGTTGTCTATCATTGTCTAAATACTATGCACTTTGGTGCTAATCAAAACAAGTGTCGGTTTCACAACATTCATGTTATTTAGAAAAGTAATAAACAAGACAATTTTGTTCTTTATTTAAAGCCAAAATGGTTGAATAGACTGACCCTGAAGTTGTCCATGGAAACAGCCAGGGAGTCCAAGACTTCAGCATCAATTGTATCATCTTCCAGGTCAATAAGATCCATCTTTTCACGAATCTGTTGCAGAGCAGCCTCTGAACACAAAGCTGCCAAGTCAGCACCTACATGACCATGAGTTTCTGATGCCACCTGTAAAAAAAAATTAAATTGAGGAAATACAGCTAACTTAAACAAATCTCTATAGATTAGTACATGTTTGGCAAAAAATAACTAAAATGGAAAGTCATTGATAATGCTTGTTTACTTTAACCCAAGGCATTAAAAAAAGAATGGGTAAACAATTATTAGAACAATAAACTTGATATTGCAAAGTGTCATAATTGCTTTGTGTAAAATCTACAATCTGAAAGAGCTACGAAGAGAAACCCTGTGATATGTCAATGAAAATGCATGAGAAGAAGAAATACAGCACCTGTAATATTGAGATAATTAGTTGGTTTCTTTTAATTATAACATTAATACTAAATAATTCACCTGTTCCAGATCAACATCATCACCAAGTTTCATGTTCTTTGTGTGGATCCTCAGAATTTCAAGACGTCCAGTTGCATCAGGAATGCCAATGTCAACTTCTCTGTCAAAGCGTCCTAAACAAAAAATAATAATTGTGAATAGTTTAAAAATAAAGTCAATTTCTTTACATAGAAGTATAATTTCAACTTTTTGGAAGAAGTGTGGATTTAAGACAATGTGCATACAGGCCCAAGATGAATTTCATGGGTAACATAGTAAATACAAAATAACATATTGAAGGGATTCATATTGCTTTTTCAACCAAATACTACTGTACACATTTTATATCTCTTTAAGATATTTGTTTTATCTGTGCCTTTCAGAAGATAAAAATTGTTCTCCACGTCATAAGGACAGGGAAGCAGCTCTTGTGGTAAGCAAAGTATTAACAACACTATTGGTCTGACCGTGTTCAAGTTTGTGTCCATTTTCTCAAATAATTTGAAACAAGTGCAAAAGTCAGATTTTATATACATACCAAAACGTCGCAGAGCCCCATCTATACTGTTTGGTCTGTTGGTTGCAGCCATAACAATGACATGTGATCTCTGTTTCAAACCATCCATCAAAGTCAACAACTGTGAGACAATACGCCTTTCTACTTCTCCATGTGTCTGTAAGAAATACAAATAAACACTTATTTCTATTCAAGACAGAAAATCAAAGTATTGACTGTTTAACCATGGTTGCAACAGAGTTCTGAAATACCTGAAGAGGATTAATGTTTCAGATATAGCAAAACTGCTTGGAAAATCTCAACCTCTCAACATGATCATGTTTGCATATCTTTAAAATGTAATGTGGGTATCGTATTACTTTTACGGCAATACCATATCTTTACGTACATTTTTAAGGCATTGTTATTTGTCTAACAATTCTTTACAAACCTACGAATTCAATGATCAAATGGATGTTTCACCCAAGTGCCAACAAAGTAGTATGTCATTTACATATCTTTAAAAACAATTTTTTTACCATGAATGAATATATCAATCAAATGAACAAACTTGTATAAAATATTGCTAACCAATTACGCCATGCTTATTTTAGAAAAGGGTTCACAATAATCATATAAGTTTAAAATTCTAATAAAAGCAAATTGTCCAAAAATAATTGAACAGCATTTAGAACCCACCTTTTCTCTTTTTGGAGCTATGGCGTCCAATTCATCAATAAAAATGATTGCCGGTGAGTTTTTCTCTGCTTCTTCAAATGCCTTTCTCAAGTTACTTTCAGATTCTCCAGCCAGCTTACTCATGATTTCAGGACCTATATAGAAATAAAAATTATCAATGAGCACACAGCAAATTCTTATACTTATAAAGTAGACTCCAAAAATAACAAAGTCAGTTTTAGAGAAATCTCGGAAATAGCGAACAAAATAGTCTGTTGTTTTTCCTTAAATAATAATACTAATTTAAAATCGAGAATAAAAAAATCAATACCGAAAAAAAAAATATTAGCAGTCAAGTTTGTCTGAAAAAAAAATCTCAGTCAGCAAGATTTTTACCCATAATAAAAGAGAAAATATCTTTGATGATCTCAATATAACGCGCCAAAATTGGATGATACGGGATGATATGTAATGAAGTTAACACATACCATTGATAAGGAAAAAGAAGGCTCCTGTCTCATTTGCTACAGCTCTAGCAATCAATGTTTTTCCTGTACCAGGAGGACCATATAACAAAATACCTCTGGGTGGCTGAAATAAGAGAATAAATTTAAACAATGTCTGCACAGCAACCAATTGTTGTTTATAATTAACTAACTATGCCAATTATCAAAATCTTGCGAACTGTTATTATCACTCAGATTCATAACAGCCACAATTTTTTCCTGAGCATACAAAACAACTGTTATGCCATATTCAAAACTGCATATATAATATCTTCATCTTTTGAAAAAATCATCAATTTTTAAGACTATATGTCCCCACTTCCCAAATAAATCAACCTCAGATCAAATTGTTTGAGATAATTATACAGGGATAACTTTCTCCTTTTTTCCTTCTCCATGCAACACTTTTGGTACCTTAGTACCTTTCCTTCTTAAATGTTTACAACATCTTTTTTTCATGCACATCATTACAAAAAATAAACATACCTTGACACCAATGGCTTTAAATAGCTGAGGATGTCTGAGAGGTAGCTCAACCATTTCTTTGATTTGGGCAAGTTGCTTTCTGCATCCGCCAATGTCATCATAACCAACTTCATTTAATTGTTCCTCTTCTTCCTGTTGAAAGTAAAAAAGGTTATTACTTCTAGTTTATTCTGTCATCTGTAGGTCATCAAAGCAATCCAAAATAGTATTATGAATATAAAGGGATGTCATTGGATGTACTGAAATCTATAAATATCATTAGTTTTGTTTTTGTAACTCAGCAGCATGATTACAACCTGACATTAACATGAGTTAAAGCAGACAATGGACTTTTTATTGAGTTTTCTTGTACCCTAAATCCAATGCCTAACATTTTTATTTCAAAACAAAAAAACATTTATAATCAGGATTGTCCTCTAGTCAATTTTTTCTTGCTATGGCATTATTAATAAAAAAAATTACGTAACTACATAGAGGTGGCATAAAAAGATCAAACATTATCTAAGTCTCATCTCTCAAACATTATCTAAGTCTCATTTCTCAAAACATAATTTATTTCCCAACAAATTTTTATAATCCCATACCTCTCTCTTTACTGGTTCACCCTCACAATGAATAACTGTGTCTGGAGCAACAATACAGTAGGGTTGTGGGTCTGTTTCTATAACTTTGAACTCGACAGCTCGCATGCCTCCTCTCACTAAGAAAATGTCACCCTTCTTGATTGGTCTATAGGCTTCAAGGAAGTATGGTTTCAGGAAGACGTCAAACAGATTTCTGAGAGTTAAAAACAAATCAATGGTTAGCTCCATTTACCAATTGAAAACAATAATATAGTAAGTACAGGAGACATCTAAATTATATCAATCTAATAATGAACTCATTGGTTGATACATTAGGCTAGAACAACCTAATGATCAGTAGTTAAAACCAAATCAGAATCAGTGTACCTACTCTAGAAAAAGGTTAATTTGTCATAATTTTTTGCATAAGTCCTAACAATAAATAAACTTTGATATCTAACAACACACAATAAGCTTTCATAAAATGTTCTATTCAAACATGCTTTCTTATCCAGTCTACACACTTAAAAAAGGTTTTATATTCATCATCCTGCTATTCAACTAACATAAAATCAGGGTGACTGCCAGCTCTTGGAAATTTTGTTCCGGGGGGAATTATGTCAAAATTCCATGGGGGGTGGGGGTCAACCAAAATTTCAAGGGGTGTCCAGCATAACGAGATGATTTTCTAGCGCAATGACTTGGGGTCATCCCCCAAAAAAATGGAAAGTGCATTCTCGGCATATTACACTGACTGAGGGGCCTCTAATTTGGGTGCTGGCCCTAACATTTTGAAACTTAGAAGAACTTTGGCATTCTAGTCTTTGTAGAAAATGTTATCTAAGATATATCAACCATAAAGTTGGATTATAAGAGCCCCATAACTTAATTTTCAAACTTAAAACTTTATTATGGGGGGGGGGGGGAGTGACAATGCCCTCATACTGATTTGAAAAAAATGTTGTGCTGGTCAATTACCATAAGATGAGGTTGTATGCCAAATTTCAGCTTGATATGAGCATTAGGAGTACCCAGTTGCAAAAAAAATGTTTAAAAGTGTCTGTTATCTTAAACTGCCATTTCATTGAATTTTTTTTTAGTAGTAGGTGTACTAAAAATGTCCATATCTTGATTAAATATCAACTGATTTTGATAAGGTTGGTCTGAAATGAAAGGATGTCCCTTTAAGTGATAGTGCCATAAATATATCAAAAAAAACAGAAGGTTGAGGTCATTAACTATGAAAACTGATCAAATACTCAAATTCAATATGTCAAGCCTAATTATCAAGAAAAATAATCTCACATCATAAAATGAGGAAAGTAAGTATATCTCACACTCATCTACCTATTGTCGTCATCATCCAGTCATGATCATGTGAAAAACAGTTTAGCTTGATGAAGGTGATCCAATGGTCGCCTTAAGCTTCTGATTAACTTCATCAAAAACTTGATGGTAAATGTTTAAATTTACTTCTTTTCCATCTCCTTTTGTTTATGGGCGACTATGCAGCCTACTAAAATTTTAATCCAGACAGGGGGCAAAAAGTTTTAATGGCTTTAGCTTCATTTCCAGGAAGATACACATTTATAGCAACAGCACACATATTTAATAATAAATATTCCAGGGGGAATAAATCAATGACCCTAATCCTGTTATAAGCTTCATACAATAAGAACACATGTGCCTTAACATGAAAGTGCCTAAAACATAAATGCTCAATGATTCCAATGATAAGTTTCAAATCCTCACCCTGTTAATCCTTCAACTGTGTCATCAATTGGTAGAACATGGATTCTTTTTCCATACTTCACATCAGGGCATGCTTGAATACTATAATAAAGAGAAATGAACAGTTACATCTTTTAATTTGATACATATAATTACAACCAATATAATCAGCTATAGCAAGTATAGTATTCATAGCTTAATGATGGTGTGATGCAAACATCCAACTATTGGCAAGTCAACAGTAAAAAATGAGAATCCTGAGGTTTTCAATGTTGTCAAGCTATGGATTGAGATAAACTTGGTAAACATAAACTTCACATGTATATGCTAGCTGTGTAGTTCACTTGTAAGACCAACTAAACTATTTGCCACAGACTGATACAATATTTTAATGAAAATGTACTTTAATCTCTTACTTAACTTTACCTTTGTACTTTTAATCACTATTAGTGTTTGTAAACAAAGAGTAGGGAAAAAGTAATTTTTAGCTTGATTTAAGCTCTAAATTGAGACCTGTGCAACATTAAGAGTAAAGAAAACAAATGCTAAAAGGAAGAAGAGATGCAATGATAGGGCCATGTAAAATAGGTTTATCTTCAAGTGATGTCATTAAAAAACCTAAAGCCAAATTGTATGAAACTCTGTATCTCTTTTTTTAAATAGTATAAGGTGAGGTGAATTAAGAATAAAATACCCATAACACAAACCTAATAATATCCCCAAGACGAACACGTAAGTTGTTTCTGACACATCTGTTGATTCTGATTTTTTCATCATTTATTGAGTCATCAGACAACACAATACAAACAGTCTCTTTTCTGCGTCTTCCTTTCAGCAGGACTGTGTCGCCTCTGAAAAGTTGGAGATCATCCATCTTTTTCTAAAAAAAATAAGAAAACAATCAATTAATAAGACAAAAGAATTGATAAAAATACAATAGGAACCGCATCAGGCCAAAAAAATACAATTTTCATTTAATCAATTTACAGGGTATAGAGGCCGAGGTCGGTGAGACCATCTAGTTGTGCCCTCCTTTTGTTATTTGGGAGACAATATGAGAGCTTGCCACCATCACACATGCCAAGTTTAAGATGCTACCTGCTACTCTCGCCAGATCTCACTGGCAACCAGAGGTAAAGTGTATTCCACCTGTGTAAGAAGCACAATGTTGCATGCTTCAGAGACC
>JAUUEB010497855.1:0-10445 GCA_032362205.1 Clione limacina
CATACACAAACACACACACACACACACACTCACACACACACACACACACACACACACAAACACACACACACACACACACACATAGACACAGACAAAACGAAAATATACCCCGGGTCACAATTTGTGATCGGGGAATAACAAGTTGACCTTTAAACATAAACTCACTAAGAGATTTGTCACATACCTTCTACATTTGATAACAGTAGTCAGTTTGACTTTAATATGCTTTATTTTGTTATTAAACAGTAAAAAAAATACAAATTTTGATCTAGTAGTCTTTAGTACTGGAAAAAGTATGCGTTATGTTGTTCTTTGGAATTTCTATTTGTAGTTACATGGAATAAAGAGTAAAAAGGTGACTGTACAGAAAAAAAAATCTTTAGGGTTTATCTATAATAGAGGTCATGCCTATGGAAAATTTGAAATAACTCAAATGAAAAGGCGCATTTTAAGAACGTATGATGGCTTAATAAATATATTTCTAATGGTAATAATAATAATAAAGTATAATTATGGTGAAATCCGGGCGTGGACCCGAAAATTTTGAAAAAGATCGACACCTTTTCAAAAATCAATGGGGGGCAGCTGCCCCTTTGTCCCCCTTGCGATGCCCATAAAGATAAACGATACGATTTGTATTATTTATCCTAATAAATGATCTTTCATATCGTTTGTGGCTTTTACTGAAGAATAAAACCGAATACTATCTATAACGAAAGTAAGTAGTGCCGTTGACCCTTCACCTAGGACCGAAATTCACTGCGTTCGTTACACAATGTCGGCTGTAGGTCGTGTAGATAATCGAAACCGCAGTGGAAATATAACTTATTAGACAAATGTAAGTTGTTTCGAGGAGAATTCAAACCAGGATATATTACCTCATAAGCAAAGCTTCTAACCACAACACTAACGGAGCCGATGGCATTGGGGTATAAAACAGGTTACTAAAATGTAGTTGTGAAGTACGAAGCGAATTCTGACAGCAAATGTCAGGCTGAGGCTCAGTAAGGACGTTGGTATATTATAACATCGGAATTTCAAGAAGGTTGTGGGGCTCATCATTACTTGCAACCATTAACGACCACTTGGTGATACTTGTGTCGTAACAAAACTTTACTTGTTGAGGTGTCATGAGACGCATTTCCTACACAAAAACGTTCATAGACGTTTAACAATTTAAATGACAGTTAGCAGTACGTAGACGTGCCTTTTTCTTGCCGTTCATATTTACACACGAAAACGTTAAAAGCGCATACTCCCAAGTCACAACTACGCGGATTGTGAAAGTACAAATTGTTAAGTTTCATGGAAAACGACAAATGCAACTGCAAATGTTACTAACTTTTATTAGAAACTGAGATGTAAAGATTCTTTAAGGTATGTTAACTGTTTACGCATAACTTTGTGTTACTCTTTGGTTTCGGCCACCCGCGACGTTCTGACGAGGTAACCTTGGTCTAGAATAAGCCGAGATGACAGATCATACGTTAGTGACTGTTTGACACGTTCTTTCCACACAAGGATATCTAGAAGATGTATCTGAAAAAAAGGAAAGAAAATAGTCAAAGGCAGATAATGTGTAAGATTTCCATTTCGTTATCTGTATCTGCTATCTGACCTTACAATATATAACATGAAAACTAAGATATGGCTATAGGACGTCATTGTGTTACAAAAAATATCTCTTTCCATTCTTTGCTTATTCACTATAATACACCTCATCTAAGGTCATGGTGCTATTGGAAATTCCAACAAAAACAATGTACCCTTTAAAGGCGTCGATAAAAGGATGACATTCTGAAACATGATCAAAATGTAGAAGAGTGGTGTGAAGTCATTAGTGACGAAATTAACAAACCCAAAGACAGTTGCATTCTTTCAATTTTCAATATCCGTCGTACGTTTTCGGCACCTGATATTTACCTGACACAATTTGTATAAGCCTGGATTAAAACACAAAATTATATTTCCACTAAGGTATCTATGTTTCTGACACTGATATCGGCAAGGCTCTAAACAATCTAAAGATTGGAATATCTATTTGTCCTGACTGCATTCACCTCGTGTTACTTAAATATCTTGGAGTAGAAGTCTCATATCCTTAAAACGTTTTTGAGGATTTTGTAAGTGACACTCTTCATGAATACATTGGTTTTGTGATTTGTTATCACCAGAACAAATTGTTCTTGCAAAGACAAGTTTAATTGTTGGTGGCCATCAATGAATAGATGTACCATCTAGATTTTGTGAGAAAAGGGGCAAGAATTGTATGGAGCGCTGGGACATTAAAAATAACAGGTATCGATATGAAAATGACATTTTATTTATATTATCAAAGCGACATAAAAAAGAAAAATCTAAATCAGAATGTCCGAAAATATTGAACTTTCTTATGAATTCGACAAATAGGCATTCTGAACTCACTTGTAAACAGTTAAGATGAATTAGTGTGTCAGTAAAATGAGAAAACGTTTAGAAAATTTAAAAAGAATGAATAGTTTCACACCTGTTATGGTTGAGCTCCCACTATCGACAGTTCATCTATAGCCAGAAAGAGGGGCCCCGGATACCTGGCCAAACAGATAGATCTAGAGGAGATGTACGAACAGAGGGGAGATCTGAGGAGGAATTGAGCTTAATTGTAACAGTGATTCCTCTGGCATAACGATCTTGAAAAGAGAGTTTTTGCTACATGAACGTTTGTTCATTTTGCCACCCTTGTGCCTCGCCAACAGCACCAACCTCTGCAGCCCCAGCACCAACCCTTTGTCAGGTAAGATGAATACCACTAGGAGGTGAATAATCTCTCAGATCCTTGGATCACTCAACAATAGGAAAGGAAAGAGGAAGAAGGTAAGACTGTACATATTACATTTGAATATCTTACAGGGTAAAAACCCTAGCTCTGTCCTCCCTATAACCTACTATTACCTACAATACCCTCCCCTCCCTACAACATTTTCCCACTAAAAAATACCCTCAATCACGGAAAAAGACATAGAAAACTTGCCACACTCTACATTGACAAGGGACATATGTGTCCAACAATATTTTGACAACAATTGTGGCCACAAGCAAGCGAATCAGAATATGTTAGTGGTCTAAGTATAAAACCCTATAGGAATAACCCTACAACAAATTAGATATGAAAAGATTAACACCATCAATAAATATCAAAGTTGTACACAAAAATTATCAAAAAGCTTATTATCCAGAAGTTTGTTAGTACAAAGCGGCTATGATTACATGTGGACTGATTTTTTAAGAACTATCCATTTTGATGTTAATACATTTAGAGATTTTTCTAAATATTTGCATGCGCAGACATCTTTTCTTTGGGCGTAGTGAGTGATGACCAAAGATAATCTTCCTTTAGATTTTGTTTAAGTAAATTGTAAATGTCAAACGTATGCGTTTGTCGATTTGTTTTGTTAATCTTTATTTCTTCATGATTCCTTTCTTAATTTTGTTGATCGAAGAATATTTTGAATGATGATTATTGCATTCAACAAGAGACATTAATTCATATAATGTTCAAAAAAGTAACTTTTTTCTCTCCATATTTTACCTTTTTAAAAGTGTGAGTTTCAGTAAGTTAGTTGTTTAAATCGAGACTCATTTCTAACAATTATCTTCAACAATTCACTCATCCTTTTGAAAAGGAACAGTGTGGTAAAACGAGTTTATTGATTATATTCTAAGAAAGGATATGTAGAGCAAATATAGTTCTCAAAAGTATGTACACATTGTAAGCATTGACATACGAAATAACGTTAGAAGCTAATTGTGCCTGTTACCGTCCGATTGACATTCAGATATAGAGCATAATATATAATATCTAAATAGAATGCATACTTAAATGACTTGGCAACATGTTGACTTCATAATTAACCGATTTTGCGGGAGACTCATACCTGAAACAGTGTTATTTTTTTATAGAGAGAACGCTTGTGATTCATTACTTACGGTCTGGCCTGTTCACGTCTCACGACTACTTACAAGGGGACATGCTCTTTTAAAACTTTGGATTTCTCCTAAATCTAAAACCCAATTGATCAAGTGACCAAGATTTTGTACGTTAACTGAATAGAATGTTCAGTTTTATGAAATAAATGGCATATAAAAAATATAATTGCATGATAAGCGTAGATAAAAATCATGGTCACGTGGAATTCATTAAAGTGCTAATGAATTTACCAAGCTTAATGTCCAGTAAATCAACGTTTATATGAAATTCGTCAGCGTTGAAATACATTAAGAAACGTTTAAATGAGGTTCGTCAAGTTAAATTTGCAGTATTAAAACGTTTGAATAAAATTAATGAACTTTTAAATAACATCTATCAACTTTTAAGTGCTTTTCATCAACTTTGAAATACAAATCATCAACGAATAAATGCCATTCACCAACTTGTAAATGGAATTCATCAACGTTATGAAATAATTCATCACAATTTTTCAATTCAATGTCATGCATCAACCTTTGAATGCAATAATTCTTCAGCGTGTAAAAACAAGTTATCAATTTTAACATAGAAATCATTAACGTTTTAAAGGAAACTCATCGTATAAATGTAATTCTTTAAATTTTAAATGTGATTCATTATTACTTTTAAAAGTTATTCATCAATGTATAAAAGCAAGTCATCAACGTTTTGATGTATTCATCAAATTTTAAATTTAATTCATTTACCTTGAAATATAATTCACCAACGAGTCAAAATCATTCATCGACGTTATCTGTCAACTTTTAAATGCAATTCATCAATTTTTAAGTGGAGTTTATATGCAATCTATCAACATTTAAATCTGATTATCAATATTTCAATGGAATTTCGTTTACTTTGGATAATTTGAAATTAACAAACAGAAATGAAATCATCGAATAAACTCAAATCAATGCGTGCTAGTATGTATGACTCAAATTGATGCACACTCTGTCCCAATATGCAGTATCTTGACACCCTTCCAATTCCACTTATGTACGCTTATTCCCCTATAGACAGAAATAATCTTCTAAAACATATATCGTTTTTATTATATAAACATCAACACATCAATTGTGTATTATTAGGAACGCCGAGTTGTGACCTAGAAAACAATTTAAAAAGGTCAACAGAAACAATCAATGTCTTCATAGTTACTTTTAGGTTCTCAAGCGGATTGATAAGTTGCAGTCACCTCTACCTTTCAGATAAAGTTGGCTATTTTAAGCTCTCACTTTGTATTTAAACTTTGACTTGTGGTGAATAAACGGTCATAAATCACACAGCTAGAGCGTACCTACAGAACCTCGATATTTTATCAATTTTAATGACTTTATCTTTGCTAAGGGGCGTAATTAAAGGTTTGCCGCCACAGTTCTACCAGTGACGCAATTAATCTTGAAAGAAATGAGATAACTCTACCATCAAACTAAGTTTTACTTCCCATTATATCCAATTTGATTCATTACGTAATCTTTTTACCCCCGAGAGGACTTGGTGATAGATCCTGATTACTAAGCAGTGTCTAAGAGTGCCGGTCTACAATGATAAGTAAATATATCCCAAATGAGCTGTCACTGATACGGCTATTGCAATGGCGACTTTCTACACATTTAAAGCATGTAATTTTCCTATTGTGAGAATCGAAGCAATGACTTTTAGGACCACCAGATCACCAGATGGCACATTAACCATTCGGTCATCGCCCCTGTGTCCCTTTAAAAAGTTTACCGATGACGGGGGATTTTTTATCATTACAAACCCCTTTTTTTCAGATTTCAACATTTAAAAAGTATCTGCGTTATAAAATGTTCGTTTAATTTTGAGATAATTGTATAATTCTTCTATGTTTTTTGTAATATTAAACGATGTTTATGTTGGACAAAATTATGCTCAAGTACGTTTGTAAACACATTTTAATCTACGCATTCCGTAACTAAACTAACTTTAAAACCCTGGTAACCCTCTGAATCCATTATGTGGCAGAGTATATAGTATTTTGCTCGAAACAATTGAAATTATCTCTGTTGCTCGGGAGCGCTTGAAAGCTTTTATAGTCACCGATATAAATTGTCATTACTTAATGGAGACGTTAAAACGTAGAAAGCTGCATGCTACTACCTCATCTATCTGGAGTAAAGTAGAACTGGTACTAACGATCATCAACGTTTTCGAACTTCTGTGGCATTAAAAACGCCTTTTTTTAGGTGGGAATAATGCTTTTGAACCACAACGTGATAGGATACTAATGTCAGAATGAGCCTCAGATGATATTATCTTTCTATCCAGGGACATAATTTATTTAGCATTAAAACTAACGAGCACTACAAATTATCATTTGATCAACACTATCAAAGTCTAATTTGTATTACATCGTTATAAACTTTAACAATATGTGGTATTTACTATTTGCTTTTTCCCTAATCATATGACTAACAAATAATGCTCATGATTTCAAAGTTAAAATTTGATTTTCGTTCACATTTTCACATTAGTTTCTTCTAATCAGAGGCTCACACAACAGAAGGAAGTGGACAGGCAACTTAAATGTGAACCTTAGATAAAATAAATAAAATATGAATATTCTTCCTTTACAAAGGTATTCACTGTACAGATTTGCCGGCTCAAGCACTGAAAGCCTTCGTGATAATTGATCTTTTCTATTTTAAGACATTGGCGTTCTCTGTTATATTATCTGACGTCAGGTTTACTTGTTTAAGCAAACATAATACTTATTTTTGTTATCATAGATATATTAGTTGTAAAAACATCTATCAAAATGTTAAATAGCGGCGTCATAGCGGACTTAGTGTCAAGTTATTAATGTCTATTAGTAAGATGATTATGTGAGTTTAGCAAAGATACGATAACTCTGGTGTACACTGAAGGAGATTTTGTATCAAAGAAGACACGCGAATGCACTGTAAGAGATTATATTTTTTAAGGTTGCAATGTATCTCCACGAATTGCGCTTTATTACGCTTCATCTTTTATTATCAACAAAAGTTATTTGTATACATCGATGCACTGTTGTCAAAGTTATCACAATATGTTATGTATGTTGTCATTCTGGATTAATTGTTTATTTTTATTGAATTTTTTAATGATGTTTTATCCTATTACATTTAAATATAAACGTACTTGTATTATGTGAATGGCAACCGAATAATAATACTTCTACTAATCTTTCTTTTTCGTCTTCTTGGAATTGCAGTATGAGATTTTGTGATAAACGCAACCTATCATATAAGAGTTAAATTGTTAGCATGATTTTGTTGAACAAGAGTTGTCTCTTGTAAGACATGTATTCATGCGTACCTTTCATTTTATTGGCCAGCTCATTAAAAATTACTGATCGCACATCGGTATATTGTTGATTGGTGAAAGGCCAGTCAGCGAGTAACAAATGAGTAAAAGAGAATAACAATGACCGAAATGTTTAGAAATTAAGGACCATCTGCACAGGTCATGATCTTTTTTGCGATTAAAAAAACTAAAGACATGTCATCAAGTGATCACAACTAATGGCGTTAACTAAATAACATATTTATATTGATGACAAAATAATTGTATGTTGACAGTTTGATTTCAACTTAACGTAGACGCAGGTAAAGGTGATGTAATATTTGAGCCAATAAGTTATGCCATAACAAGCCTACATGGAATTCATCAATACTGGAATGCAATACATCAAAGTTTAAATGTAGTTCGTCAACGTTTAAATGCAATTCATATACTTTTCAATGTGTATGTAATTTATCATGAATGCATTTCGCCAAGTTAATTAATGTTTAAATGTAACTCATTTACCATTTAATGTAATTCATCAACGATCAAATGGAATTCATCAAAGTTTAAAAGCAATTCATTAACTTAAGTGAAATTCAACAAATTGTAAGTGCAATTGATCAACTTGTTAGTGCAATAAATCAACTATTAAGTGCAATTCATCATCTCTGTCAAGCGCCGTGTATCTTCTAATCACTCAAAGATTCAATCAAACTATCAATGTTTCAATGCAATTTCGTTTCCTCTGGGTCATGTGGAATTTACTAACAGAACCAAAATCATCTAATGAACTTAAATCAATGCGTGCTTGTATGTTATGACTCAAAACGTATGTATACTCTTTACTTGTATGGAGTGGCTTGACACATACAAATTCCAAAAATGCACTCTTATTCTTCTATAAATAGAAATTCTTCTCGTTTCTTTCAATATGCATCAACAAATCAATTGTGTAGTGCTAACGCCACGTTTGGACATAAAAGAAATATTAAAAGGCAAACCAATGTCTTTATAGCTACTTTTTATGTTCTTCAGTCGATTGATTTGTTGCAGTCACTTTTACCTTTCACACCAAGTTGGCTATATTCATCTCTGCTCTGTCATTAAACTTTGATTTGTGTTGAATAAATGGCAATAAACTACACAGTATCTACTTTCTACTTCATACCTACAACACCTCGATGTCTTATCCATTTCAATGACTTTATCCTTGCCAAGGGGAGTAATACAAAACTTACCGCCTCAGTACTTCAAGTGGGGCAATTAATCGTGAAGGAACTCAGATAATTCTAACATCAAACTCAGTTTACCTTCAATTATATTACATGTGATCCATTACGCAACTTTTTTACATGGCACCAAAAGATAATGAATAACAATTACCACACGTGACCTACATTTCAACGTCGGTCCCTGGGCTAGGGGATAGATCCTGATTACTTAGTTGTATCTCAGCGTGACGGCGTTCACTGATAGTGAAAACTATTTCAAATGAGCTGCAGCTGATACTACTATTACGATGGAAATGTCTAAAGTCTTAAATAATGATTTTTCTTTTGTAGGAATTGAACCACGGAGTTGTCAGACCAACAGATAACTAGACGGCGTATTAACCACTAGGTCATTGTGCCTTGTGTCATTTGAAAAAAATCTGAGTCCTGGGATCTTTTTACCATAACAAAACACTGTTTCGAGATTTTTACATTTAAAAATTATCTGCATTATATATTGTTTTTTTGTTTTGAGATAATGCTAACTATCCTTGTATGTTATCTAATCATTTATTATGATGTAAATAGATGTACATGTTGAACTTTGTTCATATTAGAGAGTATATTCAAGTACGTTTGTGAACAAAGTTTTACGCAATCACGTACATAAACATTAACATTAACACTCTGGTTACGCTCTGAATGTATGGCATGATATTAAGTTATTTTCTTTTCCAGACCAATAAAATGATCTGTATTTATCTGCAGCACTTGAAAGCCGCCGATACATCTTTCAATGAGTTTATGGAGACGTAGGAAACTGCATGCTACTCTCTGAATGAGGAATAGTACAAACGAGCGTCAAATTTAGTAGACCTTAAGGACCGCTTTGGAACTTCCATGGCAATAAAGAAAACGCATTTTCAAGAGGTAATGGGAATGTCGGCTTTTGGATCCAGGAGAGATAAAAGTCTGAGAATTAGCGTATGCTTGATATGATCTTTTATCGAGGATAGAAGCATAATAAATGTGGCATAAACACTAACCAGCACTACAATTTGTCATTATCATAATCTTTTAAATAATCTACACTATCAAAGTCTAATCTTTATTTAATCATAATAAAGTTTAACAACTTATCTTACATAATTTGTGTTTCTCACTAATCAAAAGACTTAAAAATAATGTTCATGATTTCAAGGGGTAAAATTTGTAAGTGTTTTGTTCACATCTGCACATAAGATCATTCTAATCAAAACGATCCCACATCGGATAGAACTTACATTCAAACTGTAGTCGTAATAGATAAATACAATGTGAATATTCTTTCACTATGAAGGTATTCTCTGCACACATTTACCGGCTTTAACACTGAATTCCTCGTTGATAATGGACATATTCTATTTCAAGACATTACTCTTCTTTGTAATATTATCTGAAATCAGGTTTACTTATTTAAACAAAATATAATACATGTTTATGTTATCATAGATATATTAGTTGTAAAAAACAACTTTCAAAATGTTAAATAGCGGCGTCAGAGCGGACCTAGTGTCAAGTTATTAGTGTCATCAGCTGGATGATTATGTGAGTTTGGCAAATATAGGATAACTCAGGTGTACACTGAAGGAGATTTTGTTTCAAAAAGACATGCGAATGCAGAGTTAGAGATTATATTTTTTTAAAGTTGCAATGTATCTCAGTAACTCACGCCAAATAACGCTTAATCTCTTATTAACAACAATTATTTACATTGTATTATGTTTATTTTTTTCTCAGAAACGATAGTAAGTGATGCTCTATTCGCGTGAAAGTATTTTTATTATATTCCTTCTCTATATTTATATGATGGTGAAAGTTGAAAATTTTGAGTTTTTCAGTGTCACTTTTGAATATTTGTGATGATAAAATTGCAATGAGAGGGTGCGTAAAGACCAAATCGACGATTTTTTTTTTAATGT
>JAUUEB010497866.1:0-10444 GCA_032362205.1 Clione limacina
CTCTCTCTCTCTCTCTCTCTCTCTCTCTCTCTCTCTCTCTGTCTCTCTCTCTCTCGTGACAAGTATATTAACATTAGTTAACTATATACGCATCGTAATAAGGTTATCTCCAATTACAGGGAAAATAACAAAGTTTCTGCCTAAATTGCTTTCATCAGAAATTCAAGTTGTTCAAATACCTCAGCTCTAGAAATCCATAATTTTTCTCAAGAGATCATCTTGATTACAGCAATATTATGTCTTATGTATAAGTAACATGATTACGAAACTTTGGACATGAATAAGCCATCAAATACACTGATCATTGCTGCAAATAAATTTAAACGCGTAATCCTTTTTAATACAGCGCATTATGTTTTATAAAAGGATTGAATTCATACCAAACAACTTTTATTATTTCAAAGTGCTTATGTTAGGATCATAAAGCAGTATCTTTCATCTAGATCATGTAGGATCATATATCATAGTAACACACTTATAATTTTAACGCATTTTTCGACTTCTCCTAATCCCAAAGAAATCTCGTCCTAATAGTTAAAGAAGGGTTACAAATGCACTACCTTTGTAGCGTATATTACATTAAGCCGATGTTTGATCCTAAGACCAGCGTGAACTGATGATATTCATAAATAATGACAGCTCTGAGGTGTGGGCCGTTCATACTTTTGACAAATGGTTATTTTATGGGCTTTTAATGAAACGAAAAGAATTCCCCTCGATGCAGCAGTCACGCAACGAGGCACTGCGCCGAGTACAGCTGAGACATTGCTATTAGCGCAGCTCGAGAAGCTTTTAATGTGTATGTAATAAATTCCTGCTTTTTAAATTACACTTCTAATATGTTTTAGAGCTTATTTTTGCGTGGTCGACATGTATAAGAGAGGAAGGGGAAGGTTTGTGAGAAAAGTAAGATGGGGTAAATATAATTTCTCAAATTGTGGTAGTGAGATGAATTGTATGAGCATGAAAGATGGATTGAACAAAGTTATAACGTTTTTATAAAAATTAGTATTTAAAAACATTAGAACTAGTTAAGTACCGTTGATATCTTATTTTAGTGAAAATTAGTTTTGATAGGACATAAAGTCATATTCAGCTAATATATTCTAAACGAAAGAAACGATTTTTTTAACTAAAAAGTTATTGTGTTTTAGTGTTAAAAATGTCATGAAAACAATTAGCATTTATTGTGTTAACTTTGCCATAAATATAAAATAAAGTCTAGATAAATGATAGTGATTTTTCAAAGTGTCTAGTTTGATAAATAGTGTGATAATTCCTGTCTAAGTTGCAATACCAAATTTATTGCACACGAGTTTGATATCGATCAATGAATATTGATTGAGTTTTAACGAGTGTGCAATACATTTGGTATAGAAACTCAGCCAGGGAGTATCCATTTTATTCCACTAAGATTATTTCATTAAGGTTTGTTTTTTCTTTAAAACAAACAAAACCAGCGTTAAATAAATTATATGCAAACTAACAAACACAAAAGCACGACTGTAACGATTTCACCGACGTGGTGAAGAATCACAAAACTCATAACCCCACGCCGTCCAAAGCCGCGGCTAAGTCCCCGGTAAAGGCAGTGGTAAAATGATTGTTTTGTACGGATAGGCTTTCTATATTTAAGGACGAAATACCGTTGTTTGTGTTCTGGTTCTTAATTATGTTGTCAAAATGGCTATCAATAATAACAACAATAAGGCTACACCAGGGGCAACGTACGTGTACACAACTGACATTGATGACTCATGGTTTATCTACATGTTTTGACTCATGCAAACTTATGCTTATGTCTTTAAGTGGTTCTAGATTGGTGCAGCACTGTCAGTTACCATTGTTTTACATTACTGTTGTTTGTTGTGGAGGACAAAGTGACCAGGTAGTGTTTATAGCGAATGCTCTTTCTGACACTAATTTCTTATGGTCCCATATTAACTAGACCCAATACAAAGTAGATAATGGAGATGATCCACATGCATTCATCCCCCTTGACGTGTTCGCAGTCAACAAATATTTCTCAAATTCGTTTTCCCCAAAGAATGATTGGAATCTTCTCCGCTATAATGTTGCCACTGCCTCGTCACTTGAGTTGTTTAAAGCCTTGTAGATGACAGTGGTTGGATAGAGTACGTCACAACATTTTTTTTTAAATTTGTTATTCATTTTTTCCGTTCTTACATATACTTTTATCTTTTTGCACATATTATACCTTTCTTCACTCTCAATTGTATATACGTACCGACCGGAACCAAACATAATTGAATATCCACGACAAGTCGAGCGTTTTAATTAACGAAACAGAAATGTGGTACTCATTACGATAAAGTAAATGCCTGAAACTTCCCGGAATTCAATACTGAATTAATGTTTAGATATGAGATTGTATTGCCGATGAGGACGGTTCTGATACTACCAGGTTGTCTATACGCTGTGGTAAGATGAGTGATGTTTGTATCTACAAGCCAACATGGCACTAATGTTTGTTCATGTCAATTTTCTGTAGATCTATATACGTTTTGGAAAATGACGTTTTGTTTATGGCCAATGTCTGCAGTGTCTATCTAAAGCATGGTCTATAGTCACAACATTATCGCTTAGGTTTCTATAATATCAACATCTTCGCTGCTGTCAGAAACAAGAGCAACAACACCAGCAACATCATCAATAACATACAGTGCAGCGACCCTGAATCCATTCCTGTCATCTAAAGGGAAAAAAATGCAGCATTATCGAGAAGATAACGACGTCAGATAAGACAAATAAGAAACAAAAATATGTCAATTGTGAATTATAAAACAACCAAGTGTCTGGAGTGCAGGAATGAATGTAAGTAAGAAAAATATCAAAAGTCCAAACAGTAACAAAAAGGTAATTACATCGAACACAAAAATAATGTACTAATTTTATCAATCCACAAATCACAGATTCGATCCGTAGTCCTTTAAGCGTTTTTACCGTCGTAAATAGATTACATGGCAGTACAAGATTTGATGTGTATGACAGATCCAATTTTCTGCCCAATGATAACAGATTATCAGCTGTGACCATGAATCGATTGAACGGATTTAATTGTCCAATCGACTAGATACAATTTTAATTTTGAGAAAATTGTGTCATGACATCACACATGTTTGTACAAGCAGTGAAGTTTACGGGTTTGTACATGTGTAATGTTTGGAGACGTGCTAAGGGATATGTTATGACCATAAAAGAACCATATATGATATACGGACAGTGTATACGATAATTATATGAAATATCATTTGTGAGAAATAGATAAGATATTATCTGAAACTCCAAATGATTTGACAATTGTCCCGTTGTCTATTATATCAAAGAAATTGTAACAATTAAACGATACAAGTCAAGAATCTTCGCTATTGTTGTGCATATACATTACTAATCACACTTGCAATAACTTATGTTGTGTTCATGAAGTAAATATTCCCTGAAATAATAGAAATCAGTTAATCATTAAATATGATATTAACTTTAACTGGATCAGTCTTTTATCAACTTTGTTGATTCACTGTGGTTTTCTTTTTTTAAATAATGTTGCAAGCATTTTCGTGCAAAATTTTGTGTTCGTTCATGACTTTATGATTTCACAATATGTTGTGTATTTCAAATTTCATGCATACGATTCTTGTAAATCACGCTAGTATATAGAAATGTTATATCCACGCGCTAAATTGGTAGACATAATCAACATTGTGAAAGCAAACAACAATTTAATCAGTAGTTTATATATTGTAAGTGACTGTTGCGTTTTAAATGGGGGAAATGTCGTCAGTTAACGACATATGTTTGTAACTTAAATGTTGTCTTAAAAATGTTAATATCTTATACTAAAAATAATAATGATGATAATAATAATGATAATAAAAATGATAATAATAACAATAACAATAATATAATAATAATTTACTTTATCTTCGTAAGCGAAGTCTAAGCCATCATAATAGCCAGGGATATGTCCGCCTGGAATACAGTCTGGATGTGGATAACTATCTGCAATAATTACTTGGAAATTAATGTGTTAGCGATCTGGTACACTTAGACTGAGGGAGATTACTTTTGATGATGATGAAGTAGAGTTTAAAAGGAGGATGCTGGTAGTATTAAAAACCGGGACAGTACCATAGCTCATTTATCTTTGACAATATTCACAGCAAGTTTAAAAACCTGCACGTAGAGTAGTTTGTAGAATATGTAAAAAACAAAAGATGTGATTAGGGTTGAAGTCTTGCGATGAATGTCAAAAAAAATGTAATGTGAGGAATGTTGGATATTATCACAGAGACTTAATTCAAACATATACCAATATATCTCCACTGCAAAGAACCGTAAGTCTTGTGGAAGGATTTAAGCATAGAAATACGCCTTTGAAATCCCTTGTCTAGACTTCTTAATCTAGATCTCAGAAGTAGAATAAATTGATAATACTTTATCTAAGTAAATTGAATAAGCCTTTAAGCTAAAAAAAACTTTGGCAGGAATAACAACCAACAATATAACGTGTTCTTGTTTTTTAATTTTTCTATCGTTTCCAATCAGACCTTATTTCGACACGATCAAATACAACGATATCCTATGTCTCCAAAAATTCGAAATGAGACACTTTGTCTGAAGGTGGCTTAGAAAAATGAAAGCATCAGTCTGAAATACGTGCGCCTATATCTCACCTGTTCGTCTACTTTTGTCTGATAGAAATCCTCTAGTCTAAGTGTAGCTGTCACATCACCTATCCGATAGCTCGTGTTCCAATCCGAGCCCAGCTCTAATTCCTGCTACATCCTTCCGATGAACCACATGACTAAGCTCAGATAATTCCTGGCATCAGAAATTCTCCAGCTAAAAGCTCCTCAATCTAGGGTGAGGATTAACTGACATTCTACTGTCTAATGTTGTTAGTTTGATTAGATTTGAGACTTTACAAGTGAATGTGAAGTCTACAGTTCTATTTCTGGTTCATCATATTGACATTTTATTGCAACTCATAACCATCTCAAAGTTTATCTTAAACTTCCCTTTAACTGTTCTGTTCAATTTCTCTATCTTGTAACCTTATGCTCCCCTTCATTTTGTCTTTGTGATTCACTTTCTATGTTAATATGTGTATTAATTTCACTATTTGGTATTAAACTAGTTTATTTAGTACAGCTGTGCTACAGTAATAGGTCTCATTTTTCTCACGGTACAGATGTACGAAGTTGCAAATTAATATGACAAGTCTTTATATCCCCCAACCCTACATTTTTTAATAATGAGACCCCCACACTAATCAAAACTTATTCTTTTGTTTTTATTTATGTTCATCGTTCTTCTCACACTTTGTCTCTGCCGTATATGATGTTAAGAAAAAAAACAATTATCAAGAAAAGCAATGTGAGCCATGATGTTTGACAATGTCGTTGCCAATCTCTCACATCATTATGACATTTTATATTACTAGGAGAGAAACATAACAAGAAAATCGATAAATGAATTTATGACCAATGGCGTCTCGTTAATTGTACGTAAGATATTACTTGTCGTATCATATTTTCTTGACCATGCTTTGTGTCCTGATAATTCTTTTTGTATTCGTTTTTTAAACATTTTTGTATAATATATAGTATATTTGTTTATTTGTTTTTTTTTTGTTTTTTTGCTCTTAACATGAACGCGGTTAATCTATTAAAACATAATACATATTTGTTAATTTCACTTCGTCTGGGAGTATAATAGCAAACAAACAAAACATAAAAACTTGTATATCATCGTTAATGAGATATCAGTATTTCAAACTTCATGTCATAGTTGTACTTAAAATGCGCTAGGTGAAGAGTTTCACTTACCACAAGTAACTAAAAGCGTAAGGTAAATTAATTATATGTGCACACATTCATAGTGTTACAGGCCGGTCGAACAGTTACAGTTGTGCTCTTATTTCAAGGTTGCTGCAAGTCTTGGTATTGTTGTTTGTGATAATACTCCCTTTGACATCCATCAAACAGGTGAACTGCGCCACAAAACAAATTTCTGTCTTACAGCACAGATATTTGAACTTGTTCCACCACTCAATCATGATACTGAAAATCCGTCTTCAAATGTAAAAGCTTTAGATTTGTTGTGTGTCTTCATAGTGTATGTTGTAATCTGGGTGAATGAAGTGTCTCTATTCACTGATTGGCCATTACTATAAACGGACATGAAAATTGATGAATAGAAAAACCATGTGCCATTGAAACAAATAGAAAATGGAAGACAAGAGTTTGTTGAGCGTAAGACAAATTCTGCAAATGACTATAGATGTATAAACCAGTGTGGTTAAGAAGTCAAGCAACATGTTATCTTGGCTTCAGAGTGTTTTACAACTTAACATCAATGTGGACTGAAAAGCCTCGCCGTACTTGTCTTATCCTGTGATAAATGAGATACATTCATATCGTTACCTTATGCTATGAACTCTACTCACTAATTATACTTTTAGTGGCTTATTTCGGAACAAGTCACATTTTATAGAAGTAAAGTAATTTACTTATATTCGATTGACCCATTAACGCTGAAACTTCCCAAAGTCACATCTTATTTCAATATGTCACCTGCGAGTGTTTTTTTACACATTGTTTCTATTCAAATATTACTCTACATTGTTTTTAGCTAAGATATCGTGCGGTTTTCACTGGAACTTCTTGACTGTGGCTGTATATCTGAAGTCTGTCATTGTTTTGAGTTCGTATTAGTGACATAGTACTGATAAACTTGTTTTACTGATTCTGAAATTTATATCAACTATTGATTTTGAGAAAATAAATTATTGTTAAGGATATAGTGGTTTAAAGCAATTTAACACAAACTGTAAAATTGCGGCGATACACCTCGCAAAAATGAGGAGAAAATAGACAATTGCTTACTTCATCGGAAAAAAATGAATGCATCTGGACAAAACCAAAATTGTAAGTGAAGAAAACACTATTTCATATGAATTAATCGAAGGGATGCCAGATAACAGACCGGTGCAAGGTGAAGGAATAAACTAAAACTTTATTTTTTTGATTTACAGAATATAGCCGTTTGCAGGATCTAGAGGTAACATAAAAGCGCCCACCTCCGAGAGAGCACTGCGTCACTGAACGAATGTGAAGAAAACAGAGTTGTACATAGTTTATAATATGAATCAACATTGTGAAGAAAATGTTAAGTAAGTAGGAAAATAAGAGACGTATTGACTTTGTGGGTTTTTTATATTAAGGAAATAAAATGATAATGAAAAAAACCACTAGTAAATGATTAAAGCCGAAAATCTGTAGAAAGCGGATATTGACACATTTGGATGCTTCATATGAGAATGATAATAGTATTCTATAATTTTCAATTATTTTTGCACCCTGGCGCTCTACAACAAACAAGTTTTTAATTATCACTTGTTTCAATACGCAAAATGCAAATATCATGGAATATTACACCACGCAGCGTGTATGATTTGTTGGGACTACATGATTTCATTTAACAATTAAATCGGCCCTCAAAGTATGTAAACGGTTTGAATGGGGCTTCCTGTAGAATCCACATCGTCTGTTTAAACTGAAGAAAAAAGTAGTTTTAAAAAGCAGGCTTTGAACACCATCTATAACTACTCTCAGGGAGTCTAAGGTCGTCTCGGCCTGTGGAGAAAAACTAAAACAGCTGGATGGTGTCTCCGACACTGCAGAGTGTAGAATAAACAAGAGAGCATCAAATCATTTTGTTCCAGACACGATCATCCGCCAATTAACTGACACGTAATGAGGGTATGTGGTGATCATGTGGTGTTGTTGAGTGTTTACCGTACGATAGAATACACCACAACTGTAATATAACAAGTGTGTCACCTGTGTCCCCACACCTGTGATCTAACCCATGTTTTTTCATAATAATATAGAGCAAATATATAGCGCATTTCGAGGTCAACGACAATATTATTTCTTTATGTATTTCTTTTTTTTTCAGACTCCCATACGAAATGGGCTAAACATGCATAACATCAATTGTGCTTCGTTCGACAATCTTTTTCCCCCTTCATTTAGTGTGTCCTTCATTCTAATAGGAGATAGCAACAGTTTATTTCGTACATGTTTGACGTGTTTATTGCAGCTGCTCGATCTTGGAACTTCTTAACCAATTCCCGGCTTTGTTCAACATGTTCGTCTCATATCGATTATGAAAAAATGTCATTTATTTTTTATACGACCTCCTGATAATGTAAAATGTCATTTAGAAACGAGGAGGTCCTGATCTGCGTAAAGGAAATGAGCAACAAGTAAATCATCTTCGATGAGATCGCCTTGCAGTAAACCACTTAATAACTCTTTGATCCAAAATTTATGTTTGCAATACTTTCAGACCCAAGTATCTCACAAACTATCGCCGTCTACCCTTGCGATGAAAGTGAAACAGACTTCGGCGTGAACGGGCTTCGGGGGGAATGAAGCGGATCATTACATATTGAGATACAGAACTTATGAATTGTTTGCCAACCAAACGGATGAACGACTTTGACTACATCCACTTGCATATCAAGATATTGAGTCATTTGCAAAGCTCAAAATATGACTGATATGTTTTTGAAGATAAAACATTGTTTATGTTTATCTGGACATACTCCATTGTCGTCTTACGTCTTTTCCTTCTGCTGTACAAAGAGACGACCCTTGTATAGCACACCTGGGTGAATTATATATTTTATGAATAAACAGTTCCAATTGTTTATTGGTAAGTTTTATAAATAGTATTATGTTTTTATTCAACGTGTTATTATCAAAGCAAGAAATGTAGAATATTGGTATATAAAGTGTATGTGTTTGTTGAATGTTTCTCCATAGACGCATCCGTTCTAAAAATTATACATCCACATTTTTCTATACACATATTAAGTTAAGACCTGACTTCATTTTTATACAAGTGTATAAGTATGTCTGTGTTCACATGTATATATTTATAAACTATTTAGTACACAATTGCATCTACTTATGTGTGTGCGTTGCAATGGTCAATGGATATCGTCATCTATCCGATATGCTTTGAATTGCAAAATGTCACACAACTTGTTGTTTGTGCTTTGATTTGCTGCTTTTGCGAGAATTATTTCTCACAACCCTCCTTGTCTATACAAGCCTCATGTGGGGTTGGCCTATATGACAAAAAGTTTAAAAAAAACGGTAATAGTTCACCTTGCATATAAATTGCTGCATAAAACAAACCCCGTAATGAATTTGTTTTCTTTGCCTTCTTGGGGAATTTTATCGTAAATATTTCAATTATGTTATTGTTCCTTTCATAAATAGCCATGACGGTTATTTGAAGTCTTTTTTTCAAATTTGTCTTTTATTTTGAAATTGACTTATTATTTTTATATTTTCCTCACTTAAAAACACAATGTTCTGTTATCGCTCCGGTGGGGTTAAAACGCCGCCATATTGCAGCAGTGTACACACAGATAGTCTTTTAACACAAAAGAGATTTGATATCGCGTTTGCCCGATTGTTCTTGTCATCGTGTGATATATGATCGTATTTTAACACTCGACCATATAATGGCTCTACTGTCTTCTTCTGCTCTTCCCTTTTCTCTAATTAAGACTTCCTATTGATTTCTGTCCTCGTGTATGTCTCTGCTTTCTAATGGAGAATTAAGAGAATGGCAACGACATTGTGTAATCACGTTTATTGTCAATTTAAGGTTTCACTATAATCTATTGATGAAACAAAATTGATTTTTTTTTTTTAATTAAGGCAACTGATTATATTTCTCTATAAAGATTATTTTAGACAGACGTACGGGAACATCTGCGTGCTATAAATATTTTAATTCAAGACAAGACAGTTAGTTACATTGGTGTTTTGAAAGTGTCGTTAAATATCATATGTCACTGGAAATGCGGTAATTCGTTAGAACAAAGTTTTGGGAATTATAATCAATGGTGTTTGATGCAGCTTTAATTGGTATGAATAATGATTTATATTTAAGACAACACTGATGAGTGACAATTCAAAGCGTTTTATATTTTAAAAGAGGGCTAAGTTGATTTGGAACCTACGAAATATTCACATACATTGTGTTAATATCTTCTAACTACAGCTAAATGTATCTATATCTAAACGTATGCATGCTTGCAACTGTATATATTGAACAATGTTTTTGTAAGAGCGTGGTCTATAGAAGATTTGATAATAAATAATAAGAAAGGAATATATTTATTTTCATATGAAATGATAATTGTAAGTAAATTATTAACAAGTATTATTCATCCAACATCACCCTTGGAAGTTAGGAGTCTCTTCTTGTTACATTGCAGATTATATTACATTATTGCACTCTTATAGCAATATGATATCTGCACAGTTGTATGTCTGTCATTGAGAACGATGAAGATCTAGGTCTTGACAGCTTTCACAAGTCAAAGAATACGATC
>JAUUEB010497877.1:0-10443 GCA_032362205.1 Clione limacina
GAAGACGCACAGAAGTCTACTTTCTACTTGTAATAATCATATATTTGATATCTGTCGGCAGACTTGTTTCTTACTCGTGCTGTTAAAATTATGTTTCAATACTAATCTGAAACGTAATTCAAAATTCTTATCTCGTTTGTTCTTACCCACCCCTGATATACAAAAAGCAGCCCAACGGCGTGCAATTGTCCTTTGGGTCTCTTGGTCTAGTCCTTGATGTGACTATATTTGAACAGACTTCTTCGTTGATAAAATACAAATATACTGATATATAATAAAATAAGCAGACAACCTCTGTATCATAAAGACGTTTTAAACCATCGATCACTGTCACTTCTACTGACATAGTAGCTCTTGGCTGCCGGCTGTTCAATCAAGTTTATCCGTCCAAAGTACTGGAATTTAAAAAAATAATGATCGAACACTTAGTTGCCAAATTCCGCGTTTCAGGATGCAATTTGAGATTTTGGCAGTATATGTGTCGTAAAGAAAATCGAAAGATTTAATAATCTCGACTAGGATGTCATGATAGAAGTGCCACTTCCTCTTATGGTGATAGCGTGATCGAAGATGGTGTCATTTGACTGTGTTGTATTGATCGCCGTTAATTTTATGTCATTGACATTATTTGATCTTCATTATAATCAGTTGAGTACCGGAGTAAAGTCTCATCTTGAAACACATCTTGACTCTGAATTATAATGACGTAAAGTTTTTAAGAAAAAGAGGAAACTAAACATATTTCTAATAACTAACAGTGTTATTTCAGCTAAACCAGGATCAAAATCTCGCAAAAGAAAAGCAAGTGACTTTGTTACATATTCCAATGTATACAACTTTTAAACATAATGAAATTTTAAAGTAACCCACTTGTTCCTCACTTTCGAAGTAGTATTGTGTCTTAGGCATCGACTTATCAACATGTTTGTGGTGGCATGGAGTAGTATGTCTTAATTAAGCTAAGTTATTTACTTTTAGTTTTCTTCATTTCAGTCTCTAAAGGTCGAACTAGTATCAAGAAGTCACAACCAGTTAACTTACTGAACCATAAGACGCTTATGCGTTTTAAATGAGTTTGGAGATGTTCCATATCACACTCTTCCTGAATGTGGCAATCAAGAAAACAGGCAATCCTTCGTGGACATAAAACATCGCGAATTTATTAATTACGACAAGGATACAATCAACAAAAATCTACATACAGTACATGATTGTACCAAACAAGGACAGTAAACATTATTAACAACTTTATATAGACAGACTCAATATAGGTCAAACCTATATCTCAGCCCCACGTTTATACTCATCCGGGCCAATCAACCGGTACATAAATAAGTAATCACTTACTAATTGGCAGATATGGCTCCGGCACAGTATCTGGCAATAATATTTCAAGCCAATGAGCCCAATTAGTAGATATATAATGATAAAATAGTCCCTCAAGATTGGTCAAAGACGTGATTCCATCTGTCATCCCATATTATAGTGTTAATAAATCTCGTTTATATGAACGTTATTCTCGTGCCAATTAAGCAGACGACTTGAGTCAGATGGCGGGAATATTAGGGGCCTATAAAGATGTTAGTAAAGATTGCACTTTCGTGTCTTCCTCCCAATCAAGTATGTGGTCTTTGTGCAGGATGGTAACTGCAATGGAACCTAGTTACTTTTGTGTGAATTACTAAAACATTGTATTTACAAACTCAGCCTTGGTTATGTCTAAGGTACTAAACTCGTACTTTCATCAACTTTCCTTTCTGCCGCTTGGTATTAATGAACTACGACTGGTTGGTTTGGTGTTCGTATATCTTGTTTAGGTAAGTCGCCTGGATTTGCTTCAATTACAATGGATCATAGCAACAAGCGAGGCATCAGTTTTCCTTTCTCTAACATTAACTTACTACTAATACAGTTACATGGGATCCTAACAATAGTTAAAGTATATATCTTTGATAACACTGTGCCATTTTACTTTTTTCTATTAGGAGTTTATAAAGATAATCATTGATGCAAAGATATACCCGGACATAACCCATCTCAGATAAAACGCATTGAATTTGGTATCATTTTCTGTGGTGTTATTTCATCATGAGGCTGGTATCTTTATTTAATAATCCCGATCATATTTCAAGAGCATAAATTCATTGTCATAGGTACTACTGAATAGTAACGGTTTAATAGCTGACGTGCATCGGCTCATTGAATATATTTCTCTTAGATTTCCAAAGAACTGTAATAAGAAAAAATAATGTCTAGACATGTAGATGGTTTCCACAAGAAGGCTTACTTTTGATTACTAGAATTATCATGCATACTTTAATTTTCCTGTAAATGACGGTGCAGAAGGATTCATGGTTGTATATAACCTTGCTTGACCTTACCAGACAAGAGCAACCGTGGCCTGGTTTTTACGTCGAGGAAATGAGTTCCTACCTAATTGACATGGCCGAGGTATATCGAAATGAGTTATTTGTAGCAATATTAATGCACGCCTGTATCTCAATGTGCAATTGCGTGGGGTCACTGCTTTAAGCGTTCGACGGTTAGTGTTTGTGTTTGAGACCAAGTGGTCCTGAGGGTGCTTGGAATTGGCAATAGCGAATGACGAGTAATCGAATCTAGATGTGTATTCCCGACTGTTGACAATGTACTTCATCAGCTGGTGGTTGCCACTGACTTGAAACTTTATTTCACTTGTGGCACTTTTTTGTCATTAGTTTGTAAAATTACTTGTATTTTTTTGCGTGTCTCATTTATTTGTTGGTATTATTTGTGTTAATAATTTTCGTATGCTTATGTTCAACTAACACCATCTTGCTTTTTTTTATAAATCCGCTATTGTCCCCCGTCAATGTGCTCAGCTATTGTCCCCCGTCAACGTGTTCAATTATTGACGTTCATTTCAGTTCAAAGGGTTTTATATCTGTTCTGTAACTTGTTTATGATTGGTTAGTGCCCTATTTTAAGCCAACCTGCTTTATCATGTATATATCTCCTCTCTCTTTATCTTTATCCGTTAAGTGTACCACCTTAGATTATATTGGGACTAATCAATGCTGTCCTTTTGATTTTATTATTCTAATTGTGTTATAACTTTTACCTCAACCGGCACAAATGACTCTAAAATATCGACTGAGATACCCCCTCGGCCTTTTATGTCGTGAGAGTTTTTTGGCTTGTCCCATTTGTCACACATTTTTCAAAGTTTCTTGCATTAAGAGTCATTTATGCATGAGACATGAGTCTGGCGCCGGGAGGTCGCGGATTAAGGGTAATTTTTCATAGAAATCTAGCAGAGGATTGAAGGACATGAGTTGTGTTTTCTGAAACAGTTTTTCACTTGAACCTTTTCCTTGACGAATGGTGACAATATCTGACGGTTAAAGGCATTTATTGATCTGGAGGGCAAGGACATTATAGAGTTGGACATTCAAATTATCAGATCCTGGTGTCAGTTTACTTTTAACGTTTTCAGTTTTTCTCTGAACTTTTGTGTGACTCATAATGATGCTATGGGTCATGTTTTGGTGAATTCTCAGTTTTTAGACGTTTTGTCGATTAACTTCAATCCATGACTGTGTTACCTTTTAAACAAAGACTGTCTCATTTTATTTGTGTATCGTTTAGAGCACAAGTGAAATGGATACTATTATGAATGAATTAAGATACAATTTTGTTGCGTTTTGAATTGTATATGGTGTTGACAATTTGTAGAAACCATGTTAGATGGTTCCCCTTACATAAAAAAAGTACCCAAAATAGCTGCAATTGAGCTTACTATGGATATCCGGGCTTTTAGGGAAAGCCTTGGGTAAAAAATTACTTCCATCTTTGGGGGGGGGGGTACTTCATTAGAGTAAACAAAGGGTGTTGTCAGTTTCCACATAACTGAAAAAATAAACCGTTGCTATGACTACAGCCCTGTCGAGAGCCAACTATTTGAAACGCCTTGGTCATAATCTAAGCAGTGCTGAAAGATCTAACTTCCTGCTTAGAAGAATCCCCGGTGAGATCTTCATAGGTTTTTTGACAGCATCAAAGTCAAAGCTCCGCGTATATATCAAATATTCATTTACTTCTGATGAGCTGTGGGGATTTTCTAGGGCGATCGATGGTGGACATAATTATAATGCATCCCAAGAAAATGCCATTAGTTGATGAACTTGTTGAACTAATCAGAAAGTGTCAAAGGATAATTTGATGAAAGTATTCATATGATTATCTTGAACAGAAAGCTCAAAGGCTAAATAGAGGCTAAGATAGCGTAGGAGGAATTTCAAAGAAAATAATGATAATATATAATTTGAAACTACCTATTCATAATGGGGATTGGCGACTTCAGATGGTGTTCTTGGTGTTATATATTAGTAATGTTTGATTAAATATATTACTTTGTATCTTTTATTCTCTTTCACAAATAATTTGTTTAGAAAGTGTTATGCTAATTATCATAAAGACATTATACAAATAATGATTGTCATTGGTATTGCTAAGGGTAGTACATAGAATAAGAATAAAACTAAACGATGACATCATGGATATATACAAACATATGCCAACATCTTTTACCGTTTGACAAGATACTTGGTGGTCAGGAAGTAACCACTAGAGTCTGGAGTAAGGGTCTCTGGAATAATAAACATTAAGGCAGTTTTATTGCTGAAGATCATTACAAGTGTCTCCGACAATATGATAAATATAATAAATTGAGCTGTAATTTCATGCTGCAGTTATTAAAAGAGTTCTTTGGTCAAGTACTCTGGGTGAGTCATTAGACTAGGAAAACGCTATATGTAAATTCTTCATGACATAATTTATGCGTGATTGGGAACAGAGCCAATTTGCCATCAGAACTTATCAGAGAAACAATCTAGGGCAGTTTGGTCATCACCAGTGTTTACCATCATGTATGTTATCTTTTATCACGACCTTTAATAGATTTATGACCCTTTACCAAGCTGGTTATATCGCCAATTTACGACCATAGACTCAGTTGCATTGACCACTCTACGGTTATAAACTGTCCGGTACGACGGTGGTTTTTAGATAACTGTATGGCACTGCTATCTTTGTGGTTAGTCTCTCGGCCTCCGTTCTCGTAAATTATCGCGGTATTTACGGACTTTTAGAGTGTTTGATATCATAATTTAGTGAATAGTGTTATACCTACTGACCAGAAAATGAAGCGTCCTATTTAAAATTCATTTTCGGTCCTTTTCAATTACAAGGAGATCTTGAGCGACTACTTGCCAACGACTCAAGGCCAGTAATCAAGAGTTTAGCTAGGAGTTTTTCCGAGTCACAAGAGAAGAAATATCCTTACAAGCCAGACATTTTATGCAGGGATTTAAATCCTCCAAACGAAATCCAAAGCGTGGTCTTATCTTGTCATTTATTTCTCATTCTGCTAATCTCCACATCTGTACAGCACAGCAACTTGAATGACTGCAGGTCAATGTTAGGATTTTTAAAAAAGTAAAAAATTATGTCCGTGTTGCTTCTTGTGAGTACATTTTAACACTAATGTATGATTTGGATCAGGTTCGAGTTATTTAGACACAAATTATACCAAATATTCCTTCAACTTCTCAATTTATCTTATAACTATATACGCATATCCACATTTTAGAATCTCAATGCAACTTTGGATGAATGCATTATATTGTTTCTTGATTACGTTTTCATAACTGACATATATAAAAAAGTTTGGCGGAAAATAGATGGTTTTCATATACATGAACCGCAAATTCCTAGTAATATCATTTATTATGTGTTGAACATCTCCCTAGGGTGCTATTTAATTGACAATGTTTGTGAAAGACTTAGCCAGAATACAGAAAAGACAGGCATAATTATGCAAAATTGGGAAATTTATAAAAGGCGTTTCATTGGAGAAAAATACTGACCAAGAGAAAAGTGGTCTTCCAGTGGCGATCACATCATAATATTTTCAGACACTTTTAATTGTGGCTGGAGCTTCAAATAAGCAGGTTTCTATTTCTAATTCTCTACTCATTCCTTTTCTTTATTAACTTTCTACTCAGACATGTCATAATTTATTCAAACTCCGTTCTATCCTGTCACTAACTGTCTTTTTGAATAATCCGGTCTTGTGCTTTTGACGGTGATGACTATTTCATCACTGGTGTTATCTGTGTCATCGAGGTTTAGTGGAGAAGGAAGAAAAGGATTAGATAATTGTCCATATTTTCATATTTCAAATGTGATTATATAATATCCCTAATATGAGACTTCTTTGGTAGAGAAAGAGAGGGGGAGTCACTTGGTTATGTTTGTAGAGTATGGCGATTGATAATTGTTTGTGTTATGGAGGCTACAGACACATGATAGTCGGACAGAAATATAGAGAACGTAAATCAGTGTCCTATTATGTACCCTAGGCTAATATATATATATATATACAAAGATTATCTATGGATCACATACAGAAAGGCTCATAAAAGTAATGATTTGGGTGCATTTCTTTCACAAAACGGCACAGTTCAAAGCTGACACAGCATGCAGTGATCAAGTCATGTTTAAAAGTAAGGCTTTGACAGACTAATACCACGACACCTCACCTGATATACAAGATGGCGATTGATATTGTTTATTTGTCAATACTTGAGACAATAAACATTCGAGTCTCGGGTCAACGATGTAAAGCAATGTTGATCTTCTATTTTACCATATTGGTAGATTGGTTGATGAACAAGATTTTTCCTATTTTTCTCTCACTTATTCTTACTTCATTATTCTTTCATGTTATTTCACGATTGTCCTTCGAATTTATGTCTCTAGCGGCAATATTATTATTTAAGAACTCGGTAAGGATGTAGTCGGTGATTCCGATCATTTTTCATGTTCTTTGATGTTTGTTGTTGTTGTTTGTTTTCAAACCAGCACGAGGTTTCGCCTAATGCTGTCTAGTAGAAAGTGCGGGTCTATTTCCTTAACTTTGGTGTATATTTTTCTATTTGAGATTATTGATTATCTATAACCTATCTACCTAAAGATATGTGTAATTCTCGTTATGCGTTACTAATATTTCGTCAATCTGTGTAAATTGGCTCATAATAAATAAACACATTATTAGATTAGATTACCATGCTTGATAAGTAATTTTTTTGTCTATTATTATAATTAAATGTTTTTCTTTTTTTTCAACAGGTGACTGAACACGTTACAGGGGAATAAATACTTAAGGTAAGTGAATACTAAGATAAGAAATTGATTTAATGCACTAAAGGCATACTTTGTTATTATATTTACTATTGCATAATCAATCATCTATATTATGATTGATCAGTTTGAAGTAGACGATTGTCTAGCAAATCGAGTGTGGAAAAAAAGGTCGATAAATTTGTGTTTTGTTATGATAAATTGTTTATATATAATTGAATCAATAATTGATTCCCTAGATGATTGAGGGTTTCTAGTCGATTAACATTAAATTGAATCACCATAAAATGAGATTTGCATCATTAAGTCATCCTGACTGAGTTCACTCTTCTTTTATTCTTTTTAGTCTGTAACAATTCAGATTTTAAACGAATTTTCTTGTTAAATAAATTTAGTATTGGTATGACTGGGGTGGGATTCTAGAGGATGTTTCCAAAGTAACAGCACCATAATCAAGTTAGACAATTTTTTTACCTTCATATTTTCCTTGTTTTAGTACCATCACTTCTCAATTTATCGTTTTTTCCATTGTCATAATCTTAATCGTAAATGTTGGTAATCTGAAAAACTGGCCACATTCCTAACATGTATGTTTCCTTCATCGTAAAGAATTTAAAATTTGGTTTCTTTCTAAGCATTTTATTATGTTTCCGTGAACAGGATATTTAAATTATGACAATTTTGCCCTGTTTGGCTTAGACACTCAAACTTATAAATATGCATTTAGATTTACATGATGTTACCCTGTTGTTGTTTTCCACCTGCTAAAGGAATTTGTACAATGTCTACCGATAAAAAGAAATAAAACAAACCACATACAAAAGGTAAGTACGTAGCTCTTGATCGTACGGTATTTGCGTCATGTGATGGCAATAGGAAACAATTATAACAATATTCTTTACGTCGTGATGTTAGTGAAACGTTGAACCCACTTCAATAAGAGCACTCAGGAATTTCCTTAATTTGTTTTTACCGAGACGAAGATTGGCCGTTAATTCAATATTGTACTCATGTATTATGGCCGGTGCGTGTAACGCAGACAAAAAAGTCTATAAAGGTCTACGCATGTGCTGAGGTTCTTTGGTAAAAGGAAGTAATCAAAATATAGAAATGGACACTTTCATTCATGAATTCTGATTTTTTTTACTCGAGAACTATGTTTGAGAAATTTGAGTGACTTTGTTGTTTTACAATTTTTCAAGTACAACCTTATTTACTACTGTGTTGGAATTTATTTTGTGAGAACCCAACTCCATTTTTATCATGACCTGTTTTGTTGGCCATTAGCTACTTTTACTTTCGTTCTTACATGTTTATAACACTTAAGTGTTGCTATTATCGTGCCAACTCATCGTAAAAAACACGTGCACTCTGATCACGTCTGCTGTAAAGTCTAAGTGTCAGTCTGTGAGCACGACTCTTTTATGAGCGTCTGTATTATAAATATATATGTCTAAAATATGTCTAGAACGGTACTTGAATCTGTCATGCTATCGGTATCCGTCCTTGCCGAACTCAAAAAATTGTCGTCCTCTTCCCCCAAGCGACTTGCTTCTTTCAATAAGTTAAACGTGATCTTAGTCAAGTCTTAATGTAGAGATATAAAGTCCAATAACAAAACCTTAGTTCTTACGTTGACCTCCGGGGATACCCGTGTTCCACCATCATTAATTCTTGTCGACGAGAGTAAAAGGAAATCTTATTTCATCGCCATTAAATACGTATTAGACAATTTTGGTTGAAAATTGAAACGTAATCTGCAGTACCCGCATTCAATCTTGTCCTGATTGAAGTAGAATATACACAAATGGAAAAATCCATTTGTGTTTATTTTCAGGGAAAAATGGATATTTATAAGATGCAACAGATTGCAACAAACCTCTATATTCACGTCACTGTTTTCAGTGCATGTTTTTTTTATTCAGGTTGTTGATTTGACAATTGTCAAGTAACTCGAAGCAAAAGATTTAAATCCATTCAGACAAACAAATAACAGTCGTTAGTAGAGAAGGACGATGTAGCTTTGACAAATATTATGTTGTCATTTTGACACTGTTCAACGTAGTCAATGAATTTCCAACACGAAAGAAAAACGTAATTGGCCTATTCGGCAAATTGTTATTCTAAAATATTGAAATATGAACAAGAAGGAGTTTGTGAATCGGTATTTTTTTTGGTCATAAAATATCAAAGGTTATGTCTAGGGAGAGATGAAGTTACAACATCTACCTACGTTCAACATCTTATCATGTGTGTGTTATTTTACTCATACCATAAGGTCTCTACCATCTAGATACAAGAGCATAATAGCAATGAGACGTTTATGTAACACTATAACACTAGCCATTTGTCTGATCTGTACCCTCCGGTTAATTCAATGTTTAACGACGACACTTTTTGCTTCGTAAATAAACGGTCATTGTTTTGATGCCGTAAAGAAACAGTACTTGTTTGGATACAAAAATAATGAATACACACTAGAAGTGTGGTAATATTGGGTAATTTGTGGTCTTTCGTGTCACGTGAGACCTCGTCCAATCAGCGATGACAGGAGTGATAGCTGAAATAACTGTTATCCAATGGGCGCCTGTCCTGTTACGGGACACGACAGATGCGATGATCTAATCCCGTACATAGTACAGGCTAATGTAATGAAAAACTTATTAATACCATACGCGTGCTCTTAGCCTTGTTGATGAGCCGTGATCTAATTTACAAAGTCGATTTGCTGTCTGATTACAATGTGAAGTAGAAGATATTGACACCTTGCTGCTCTAGAGATAAACCTGATGCTTCTCTTGTTTTTGTCAAATTATCACATGAGTTGTTTGTTATTATCGTAGAGTATTTGACAGGTCTGTTTTTCGCTCAACATGATAGATAACTCAAAAAATATACAACTCATTGCCGTAAAATCTTGTACGATGTTGTAAATCAACACAATGAAGCCTATTTAATTACAGCAATATCTGTTAAAAATTGACAGAGTTATGGGAATTAAAATAGTTACCAAAGAATGATAGAGAAATACTCCATTCCTCATTCAACGTATCATGTTTCTTGTTCCGTGTTCAAAAGGCGTCTAACATAGGTGCGCACTTTTCGCGCGCGGACATGTGGGAAGCTTTATACTGTGTTCATTTGAGCAGCACACAATCTTGCATATTCTTTTCATGACTCCTTTAAAGCGTTTTATTCCACAAGCTGAATGGATTACATAGAGGGAACCCCCGAACAGTAATTATTGGCGATATCAAGTTT
>JAUUEB010497888.1:0-10441 GCA_032362205.1 Clione limacina
GTTTCCGTCGACAAGATGAATGAAGAAAAAGAAGAAAAAAAAAAGTCAGAGATAGTGAAAAAACGAAATGTTTATAGGACGAAAGCAGAAGTCACCACAGTCGACCAGTACATCATCTCAGGAAAAAACATCACATAGTGGTAATAAAGTATAGTGAACAAAATAATAAGAGAAATAGGAGATCAGAGTAAATCACACACACAAAAGATATAAACCCCCCCTACTGTGAGGGGACGGCCTTTAATTTGAGGGAGTGCCAATGTAGTCATAAAAAAGAGGGGTGATGGGGGTCACTTTTGTAGCAATCAAAAGACAAAAGAGCACTCTTTTAAGTTTAAAAAAAACTGCGTATCATCCAATATATCACACAACGATGGGAAGCCCGTTATTTAGACATGACGACTCCCAACAAACATATCTCCTAAACGCTTCGATGATATCAATGTCTGAAACAAATCGAAGAAAATAACCATCACCTGGATCCTGATAATAAAAATAAACTGACCGGTGTGATCGACAATGGATATGACCAACAAAACAAAGGCAAGAAAGAGTGGATCACCAAAAAATTGAGGATAAACGATTGCTGGAAAAAGAAGAAGAAATAGAAGTAGAAGAAGAAGAAGAAAAAAAGAAGAGGAAGGACAAAAGAGGAAGCAGCAGCGGCAGTAGCAGTAGAAGAAAATAAGAAGGAAAACAGAAGTTGGGGAAATATTCACTGCTTAAACTTTCTCAGCAGATATAATTTAACAATCTATTTCAGCTAAATTTGAGCTTAAATAAAGGAATCAAAGTCCAGCAATTTCCATCGAGAAACAACAAATAGTGACGTAACTTTTTAGGTTTCGGTATTTGGCCAACTGCCAGTATGCCAGCCTCCCTAAATTTGTTAAAGGGATTAATTCAAGTTTTATATATGACTATAATATATGATATAGAGAAGCTATGTAGACCAGTGGGCAGCCCAGTAGTCTGCCTACCTTGTGTACATCCCGGGTTTTAATTGGGAGGTGCAACTTCATGTTTTCGGTAATAATTCGTCAAATTTAGCTTGAATCTTGAAATACCCGTAGAGTAAATCCATGCCACCCTACAATTCCCTGACACACGTCATTACACTGAATTCACCATTCGGATACCGTCAGAGGGAGAGGGCTAAGAGCTTGCTCAAACTACTCCCGTTTTCAGAAATAACCAGCGGGTTCGAGCATTTAACCAACCTGGGTTTCTCAATAAACTTGAACTTGCTTGCTGATCGGCAATCATCACGCAGTAAACTTTTATTTATTTATATTTGATGAGCACATTACAAAGAACATGGCACACTTCTTACGGAAAAGTAACCCAAAGTTACTAGTATTATATCTTATTCAGTTTTTATCTTTTTCATCCCGCCAAGTACTTTTTTTAAAGTACCGATGTGTTAAGAAAACTATTCGAAAATGTATAAGACCAGTGATGAGCGCGAAAATAACTTCACTTGTTATCTTCTCAGCGACATCTTTTACTTTAGAACATTCCAAAATCATACAGAAGACTTCGATTTCTTGTCCATTGATCAGCCCAAAATGACTTTAGGGACAACATTTTCATAATCGCAAAATTATGTTTATAGACGACATCCATAAGCATCATCACAAATCAATTCCGGGATGGGGTGCACACATGTTATCAGAGTACTGACATTGTTACTCAGAACAACCATTAACCGCCGTTTCCACATCTTATAGAAAAACACATGTTTTCAAAACTATGCAAATTACCAATCTTCGGCAATGGTGCATTTTTCCAACTTAACCTAAAAAGTATTTTGTGTAACACATAAATGCGCGTGTGAACGGCGCATGTGGTCTCAATATAACAAGTGGCGTTCGTGATCTTTTAGAACATTTAATCCCATTAAACATGATAAGAATAAAATGTATTCTGACACTTTTAAGTTCTAAGATAACATATCTATTGCTTGGTCATTGTGACTCATTATTTTAATTAAAAACGTTTCTTAAATGAATCATACATTTAACTCCTTCTTGAGACCAAGACCAATCATTAATCAATGTTAATTCTTACTTTACAAAAAGTGGGAATATTTGGCTAAAAACAGTCCTTTTCTGAACTAAGACGAGTTTTCACATTGTAATTGTCTCTTCTGCTAATTCATCTTACGTATGTTCTCCACATACTCTACTCTACTCTACTCTACTCTACTCTACTCTACTCTACTCTACTCTACTCTACTCTACTCTACTCTACTCTACTCTACATTACTCTACTCTACCCTACTCTACTCTAATCGGTCTTAAATTAGTTTAAGTGCAACGGCTGGATAATAAACCAGTAACCAAAAGTTTGGTCCCTGAATTGTGATGGTATCTATAACATTGGTAAATAATGTAATGAGTGGCTTTTGCGCTGTGTGGTGTCCGTGTCTTCCGCACATGTAAACTAATTGTAAAGCACACACAGTGTCTGGTCCTTTAAATGATTGTTTTGTTGGAAATCGAAGGGAGAGTAGCGAATAATGCGTCTTCGTGCAATATTTAGAAATACACATTTTAACTTCAACAAACTGTCACCAAAGACATGTTTTCCATGTCATTGCTGTCACCGTAGTAGTCTAAATATAAGAGTACCACTTGAATACGGATGACGGTCGTCTTTCAAAAGGTAGCAACTCAAATTTATCAAAATTATGAGTGTGTAAAGCAGTGCACTAGCGTACACTCTGTCGTCTAACCGTAGTTATTTTGTACACTATAATAGTTGCTTATAGATGTTTTTTAAAGAGACAATTTATGTGGGATTTAGTTTATTAAGTTTGGATATATATTTATTGCAAAAAGTGCAGGAGATTTCCTTACAAGTTACAGCAGCTGATACTCTAAAAATAGTATTGACATGCCGTGTCAGCATTCAGATTAAATTAAAGTGCATACCAAGTCAATTAGTGTTACACTATTAATTAATTGAATTGCCTTTTAGAAAAAAAACTAAAGATAACGAAGTGTTCGTAAGACACTAAACTGAAAATAAACGTTCCTAGACAGTAAATTGGTGAGGGTGGGGGGGGGGGGGTGAAGTTTCACACAAGAAGAAGTCGTGGCTGATAGATAGTAATCTAAAAATGTACGCGATTCCGGCGTTTTAATGGACCAAAATACTGACTAGAGTATGCACCAATTTTGTTACTATAAAAGCAAGAGATTAGCTTTACCAATCATTGTTTTTCCTTGCTCTACTGGCGATTGGCAAATCTTCAATCCAAATTTCACAAGAAGAGCTTCTTAGCATAGGAACGGAGTAAGTATTTTCAGTTTAATGTTTTTTGTTACATTTATTTTATTCTAATAATATTGAAATATAAACATTTTATTTTGTTTATTAAATGTAAATCTATTCAACTAAGCTAACCACAGGGTATTTAAATAAGGCAGTTTAATAATTTAACAAACACAATATTATTTCTTATTGTTTCATGACTTACAGTTTTTTGGTGAAAAAAGTGCAATCCAGAAATTATAAAATGTAACTTTTATAATCTTTGACTACCTATTCTGTGAATGCGAGATGTTTGAGTAAAAGCAACAACAACACAGTAGCATCAATTTGAAAGGAAAACATCTTTGCGCTTTAATTTTTACTGAAATCAAGCCCTCTAATATCATTCTTTACAAAACAAATAACCCCTTTATACCGGTAGACAATGTCAAGGAAAAACAAGTCTGCACATTATAGGACGCTGTAGTTTTTTCGCATGTTACTATTTTTAGCTTCCGTGTATGAGTTATAAATATATTTAAAATACGTCAGTGGGCTCGGTTTTCCGTTTACTTTGTCAACTTTAATTAATAATGGTTAACAAATACCGTGCTTATTATCGGTGCAAAAATGATTCAAGAAAAGAGGGTCACCTAAATAAGAAGGGATATTATTTCGATAGCTTGAACATTTGTTCATGTTACCGGACAATGGCGATTCGGCATAGAACCCCAAAGTGCAAAGATATCTACCTATTTTTAGGTTTTTATTTTTTTACATAAATTTAACGTCATCGCAACTTGTTTCTACATCGAATAGAACATAGAACATACCTTCAAAAGTTACAACTTTTGAGAGCAACCTATCTCCAAACACTCATTTTCGATACGAGAAACGATCCTGAAAATAAGACTTTAAAAAAATATAAGGGCATATCTGTCATTTAGTTTAATTCTTTTTATAAGGCCAAAAGGAATTATACATAATTGAACGTTACATATTTGCCTTTTTATAAAAATTTCACATAGATGACTTTAAAAAAGTGTGAAAGAAGTAGTAAAAATATATAAACAGTAGGAACGACACACATAACGATCTCCTTTCATTCTATTTAAATTCTAAACGCGTTAGGCAAGTTGGATGAAATGTTTGATTCTGTTGCGCTTTCATTCACCATTTATACAAATTCACATTAATAAGGTTGGCCAATAATTAATTGTTTTGTCCTTGGTGATTCTAAAGACTCCTGTTTTTCGACTATTAATAAGGTTAATAAACAATCATTAAAGTATTTCCATTAAGAACAAAGACGCCTTACCAACCCTTTAATGTTTAAGGGTGTTATCGTTAGACAGCAAAGGTATCATATATTAGTGACATTTAAGGTAACAAGAAGGCTGAAAGTGTTATTTGAATTAAAATGAAATCCCTTCGTCAAAGATAAGACTCTGAATAGTATGTAAAAATACATGGAGCGTTTCGGAGACCTAAGGTGCAACATCGGAGACTCCATAATGTTCAGATGAGCATAATATTCCCATAAAAGAAATCAATTATCATATACAATTTGTGAAGGCTGAACGTTAATCCCGCATATCTATTTCGGTAAAATCAATAATTGAATAATTATGGAACATAGTATCTCTGTCAAGCTATTTTCTATTACTGCTAAGTAAATCGCGCGGAGGATTGTAGTGGTAAAATAATAATTCCTTAGGTCACTGATTTAAATCTGGTTTATGATAATATTTTTTTTCAAAGTCTTCATCAGATATATATATTATCTTACTGCTCAATCAAAACTACGTGTACGTGAAATGTAGATAATTATAATCGTATATTCGTAACGATACAAAAGCATAAACTGTCTTTTAAATGAGTAATGACGTTTGATATGGGGCAGTTTATTTGTCTATTCTTAGTACTTCTATGAACAGCATGTTTATTCAAAAGCACACAGAAATACGTGCGTGTCCAATAGCATTAAATGACAATGATTGTGGGTAGACTTAAAGAGGAGAGAAAATTATTGCAAAATGAAAGGTGTTGCCGAGACAAATACAATTATGTATTTTTTGCTCAACAACAATTAGTTCCCGAGTTTTGAGGCCCAGTGTGACGTCATCAAGAACCTGATTAGGTGAATTTTCTAAATGGCCTCATCATAATAGTCACCACCAATAAATTGATTGGAACCACATGTCTAAATTCGATCAAACCATTTTTCTTGACGTTGGTTGTCTTTTTCGTGAGCAAAATGCGTCGTTCGTTAGATACTTACCACGTATACATAGTATTTTCAACTTTCGCTGACGATGGTTGTGCTTTATTTATCAACATTAAATCAACCATAGTTTTTATGTTCTTTAGAGTGTGTTCTGAACTGATTTTGGAATCCCTCCATAAAATGACTTACAGTGATCAGCTTCTTAGTCAGGTGCTCACTAGAATGTTAATTATAGTCACCAACTAAGAAGGAGACCACTTCATGAGTCAACTGTTTATTTCCAACATATATGTGACTTAAGATCAATTGGAAGTGTTTCCGCCTGGGTTCAAACACTATACGTGCTAGGAAAGTATTTTTGATTCTTCGGTGAATTTTTTTTAACGCCAAGCACATTAGAAGGTGCGCATTTTTTATCATAGAAAACGTGTTATTTTTTCTCTTTTATTCTAAGAAAAGAGAGTTCTTTTCTATTTCAATCTTTAAAATAATAGAGACAATTACAGTCTGAGTTTACTCCTACTCATGATTTACACTCGCGTTTCGCCGTTAGAGGCTCTTTGGGATGATAACGATAACCCATCTGGGGACCTTATACAGAATTTAAAAAAAAATAAATAAAAAATAAAAAAATAAAATAGAAAAAAATTGCAACACTTACAACGCTTAATATAGAAATGTAATAACGTCAAAAATAATAATTTATTCATTTTGAAAAGAATTATTGACACGTCTAAAAGTTATTGATTATGATATACTAATGCAAGAAGCCAACATAAATTGTAATCCTTTTTGTCTCTTTGTCCAGGTATACAAGGAGCAAGGATGCTTCGCTTCATTTTGCTTGTGCTCGCTGTGGCCATTCAATCAGGTAAAACTTTATTCTTAGTTATATTTTGTGAGAAAAAGAAACAAAGGGCGTTACAAGCAATCGCCTCATGATTTTTTCAAAACCCGAGAAATGGGTCCACAATTTTCTTATACACTAAACAGTGAATGCAATGAAAGTGAGATATAATATGTTCTATGTTATCATCAATCTAATGACTTTGCTTGTCACTTGATTGTTTACTTTCACTAGAAAAAATTAACGAGATAATGATAAACATGTAATAGATAACTGTTAACCTGCAAGACTTCTGATGATGTATATCTCCAAGAGTAGTTTTCTGACTGAAAATTGTCCCATGAAAAGATGTAAAACAAAATGAATAAGCACCCTTCGCATCTAAAATAACGGATTGAAATTTGGAACTAAATTCAATGTAAATGTAAGAAAAATAATTCCTAACTAATGAATAAAGTTTTTTTTAATAAGTAATAATATGAGTAATGTAAGACTTGTGGCCAATTCGTTTCCTTTATATTACCAGGGCTCAGCTACCGCAGCGTGTGTTACTACACCAACTGGTCTCAGTACCGTCCTGGTAAAGGCAAGTTTACCCCAGAGAGTGTGGATGCCAACCTCTGTACTCACATGATCTATGCTTTCGCTACTATGTCTGGTACAGACGTGAAGCCTTTTGAGTGGAATGATGAGTCGACTGCATGGAGTACTGGAATGTAAGTGCACTTAGAATGATAGCAAACCGAGTATTTTTACTATAGCAAATGTTTGATACCGCATCTTTTGAAAAAATATTATTCTAATTATTATTACAATTTCTTTTTCTTTACATCAATTTTGAAAAAAAAATCTATTAGCACGTCTATTGTAGTAAAACCAAATTTAATCAGGATAATTTAGCACTTTTGTTTAATACTTTAAGGTAGCAATAGTATCAGTAAACAGTTGTGACCATTGTTTTTTAATCTCATTTCTGAAATTACATGATCTAATAATCTAGAATATTATCCTCAAGGTACGAGAAAGCCATGGCACTGAAATCAAAGAACCCATCTCTCAAGATCATGATTGGTGTTGGAGGTTGGAATATGGGAACTGCTCAGTTCCACGCAATCGCCCAGAGCACCTCAGGTCGTCAACAATTTGCCAAAAATGTGGTTACCTTCCTGAGGAAACACCACTTTGACGGTCTGGACAATGACTGGGAGTATCCTGGATCCCGTGGTAGCCCTGCCGAGGACAAGCAGAACGACGTTCTTCTTATGCAGGTCTGTGGTACAAACATCGTAGTTAATTCATTCACTCAAAGTCAAACAAACACACATTAATACACATACATATATAGTCAAACAAACACACATTAATACACATACATATATAGTCAAACAAACACTCATTAATACACATACATATATAGTCAAACAAACACATATTAATACACATACATGTATAGTCAAACAAACACATATTAATACACATGCATATATAGTCAAACAAACACACAGTTATACACATACATATATTGTCAAACAAACACACATTAATACACATACAAATATAGTCAAACAAACACACATTAAAACACATACATATATAGTGAAACATAGAGACTTACATGTTGTTTAGTTATTTCTTTATTAGAGATGGATAAGAAAGGATAATGATTCCAAAATTATCTTTGAATTTATTTAGAAAACTCATGATTGCAATGGTGTTTGCAATGCTATTTTTTTTACTTTAGAAGGAAAGAAAAGTCAGATGATGTGCAGAGAAATTTGATAATACAACTAGTTGGATGCAGTTAAATGTCAATTACATCCATATTATAATGTTCCACAGGAACTGCGTAGTGCATTCGACGCTGACGCTCAGAGTACCGGTCGCTCCCGTCTTCTGCTGACCACTGCTATTGGAGTTGGAAAAGGAACAGTTGACAATGCTTATGACTTTCCTGGTTTAGCTAAGTAGGTTATCTTCTATGTTGATGATTATAGTGAAATGGTCTGCTATCATATTATGCCAAGTATAACGATTCTTGTACAGTTACAATTACTCGGAATTATCTAAGAATATAAATAGTGTCGTTGCTTTCAAAAGTTTTCCAGTTGCCGAGAGTCCGAATCGTTTGCTTCGAGAGCGAAATGCATGGTTCAAACCAAATCATAAAATTCAAAAACAAAATTTAGCAAGGTCCTCGTTCCTTGTTAGAACGATTAATTATATCCCTGTACCGATGGGCCCTGCATGAATTTATTTTAATAAGGTAGTGTAGTGTAAACTTGATATTGTACAAAATATGTTAAAAACAAAAAAGAGAGATACGTCTTGACACTAAATTATAAATTACTTATTTCAATATATATGGGTACACACGATACACCCTGAATATCTGCGAAATAAGAATTTGCAATCGACTTTATGAAAATTCGATGATGGTAATGCAATACTTCTTTGTCATCTGGTACTTCGTTTTTCAACTACTGTTTTGTCTACCCTATCATGCTGACCAGGTCTGTAGATTGGTTCAACGTGATGACATATGACTTCCATGGGACATGGGAATCCTTCACAGGACACAACTCTCCTCTTTATGCTGATGCTTCTGAAACTGGTGACCAAGCTCATCTTAACGTGGTATGTAGTAACAATAGGCGTTTTTTTCTTTAGGTAATATATTTGTTTAGATTTGTTTAATATCTTGATAAGTGTACACCGGTCTATGACCTTTGAGTACTATTTTTCTCAAATTTTTAAAGCAGAATCGAACGTCTTATATAATGCACAACACGACCTGTTATAATACACTTATGAGTTTTGGGTTAGGTATACAGAAAACACTTTTTATTACATGTAAAATCAAATATCCTTCAAATCTTTTGTACAGTTGATAGACTGATAAACCGAGAAAAACAACACGATGAAGGCACATTGATTGAAATATATATAAACATGACAACTTCGTGTAGCCCTCATCAAGTAAAATATCCAAGACAAAACATTATCTAAAACACACAAAGGCTTTAAGTACAAAATCTCTCTTTGACTAAACAAACTATGGTTATAGGAGACCAGAAATGCACATGTTTGATTATTTTAAATAAAACATTTTTTCATGTTTCTATCCAAGGATTGGTCTATCAACTACATGTTGTCAAAAGGACTGCCAAAAGAAAAACTCGTCATGGGTATTCCAACCTATGGCAGATCTTTCACTCTGAGGGACCCTAGCAACCATGGACTGGCAGCACCTGCTAGTCGTGGTGGTGCTAAAGGACTGTTCACCAGGGAGACTGGATTCTTGTCTTATTATGAGGTGAGTCAAGAAGACAGAAAGAGATTAACATACTGTCAAACATATATAAATATTGTCTAACAGACAAACAGGAACAATTAGTAGACTTTTAAGAAACACTGTCTGTAGACTGGTATATGAATAACTGAGAAACAGTAAGATATGTGGGAGACACTACTGACCAATTACTTCCTAGTTATGAATTGGCTGACTCTCTTAGGGCCTGCTTTGGTCCAGTGGTGAACGTACTCGATTGTCATCTGAGAGGTATATGTTTCGAGCCCTTGCCACTAGAATTATTTTCGGTTAATGCATTTGGAAGGCATGTTCACACTTGGCGGCCTCGTAATGACCTTGTACATACGATTTTAAGTGTATGTCATTAAACAAAGAAGAACTCTCATGACTCACGGGTTATACTCTCATTTGGGGGTACTATAATTATAATTACTACCATTTAAAGATTCCTTCATTCTGTAAATTTGTTGCTGTTTCATCTATTTTAAAGAATCGACAATTTTTGTTATTTGCAATCAAGAAAACGTTAAGAACAAAATATACATCGATTGTTAACTTGCTTTAACTCATCTTTTAAAGACACCATGTTGAGAACAATGAGATAAATACAGACGATCACACATTTTGAAAGACTATAACTTATGTGTAGTAAAAGGGAGGTGAAATAATATTTTGTGATGTCTTCAATGTATTATTGCATTTACTTCCCTTGCTTTATAAAAATACTGCACAACACAGCAAAACCTACAACTGTAACTATGTTTATTTTGACCTCTAGATCTGCGATATGATCAAGTCT
>JAUUEB010497899.1:0-10441 GCA_032362205.1 Clione limacina
TTTTTCTCTTATACCCCCCCCCCCCCCCATCCACTGTCTAACTCTCTGACAACTTTATTTTGATGCGTTGCTTGTCAGTTTTGCAACAGTTGCAGGCTGTGATCTCTTAGACTTCTCATACATAGTTTTACAACTGTTATTGGTAAACCGCTTAAAAAACAAGTTGGCAACTATAGCTAAAGGTTCATTCCATAGAAATAAATCCATATGGAAGAAAGATGGAAACTCAGCAATGATAACCATCCATCATTGAAAGAGACTGGGCAGTCTGTACTCACTGATTTTCTGTGTCAGTTCCTTGTGCTGACACAATAGTTCCTTTTGCCAGAACTATATATATGCCCCGGTTTGCTACCTTTATGCTTGTAGTGTAATATAGAGTTTAATGAGGGAATACCAGGCATGAGGGAAAAAATTCTGTCCGGTCTTGCTACTTTTCTACATAAAAGATTTAAGGAACGGCTTTGAATAAATCCGGGCTTAAATGATGTGACGTAATATAGTTTTCTTTTGTTAGAACCAAATCTCTACGCTTTACGTAAAGATGCTCTATATAATACTATATATCTATGCCAATGTTCAAGAAGCAAACAAGGCAACAAGTAAAGACTCTGAATCTGAATGAACTGATCATTATCGCTGTTAAGATAAGGGTTTCCCAGGATTAAGACCAAAATTACTTACTGACTTGAGTCCTTCCTAACCAACTTCAAAATAGACCCAATATTAATCACAGTCTATTGACCTATTGATTATTTGGTCGAGCACTTAATATCATGTTTTTTTATGGTTATCAATATTCACTTTGCTTTAATAATAAACTACAGTTACAGGGTTTACAGATGGGTTCGGGATAATGACTGTCCTCTTAGAGCAAGCTCAAGTTAATTTCCAGAAACATGAATAACCAATATTACATTAATATTCATTTTTTTGCCAATAGCAGTGGTTCCTCAAATGTATTAAATTACATCAGCAACATTAACAGTGTTATCCCTGGTTTTCAACCATAAAATGCATCAAATTGGAGTTTTATGATGCTTAATAATCAAAGTTAATGAACATGTGATTTTTACCAGAATAGATATGTTTAAAAAAATCATTTTCAACAGTGTGATGGCCCTTATGATTTTTTGCAATATATGTTCTTTGATAGTTTTGCAAATCTTCTGAGGTCAAATTGTCAAAGGTAGGAATCTAAAATCTGACACAGACTCTTTAAGTGGCTCTTTTAAAGTCAATTTCCATTTTGTTTTAAAAAATCAATTTTTACAGAGTTAAGTACCTTTGAGGATTTTTAAATTTTTGAATGCTTTGGTCATACTGCTGAACGTAGGACTCTGAAGTTTTGAACGAAGGCTGTAAAGATTATATAGTGGAAAGAACCAGGGAATTGGAGCCAGAGCTGAGGGATTTTCAGCGGGAACGGGAGCCGCATTTCAAACCTGCGGCTTACGTCTCCAGGCTGTTAAAAGAATATATGATAACTTTTTAAAGAATTATACTAAAAATGGTAAACATTTACATCCTGTTAACAAGTTAGCTTGATTCCATTACTAAAATTCAAATGACAATTGTGTTAGTCGCCATGAAATAATTTCCATTGTTTCTTAAACTTCACCAAAAAGAAAAGGAAATAATCAAAAGAACAATTCACCTATAGCAGAAAGCTAATATTAATGACATTACAACTTATTCCTTCAATTTCCATAAATCCTTCCTAAGAGCACCCAACAACAGATTCTTCTGGAACTTGAGTATTTCATCTGTGTTAAAAAGATGCATACCCCATCAAGGTAAAATAATTTTGAAATTTAAAATGCTCATGGGTCAGAAAGAGATATGGTATGGTTTGTACAATTGAAAATGTACTTGACTGCTCTTTAGAACCTAAATAGCACAAAATAAGTTGTAAATAGATAAAAACCTGTACACAAGTTTGACAAATTAGTTAAACTATTACTAGATTTGACTGGTATTACATTCAGATGATTCAGCCTGTCTTATTTTGATGTATATAATTATTCATCTTCACAGCACTTTACTTTTGTGGCTACATGGTTCCATAGGCTAGTTGTAGAAGACAAGAAGTAGAATTTATGTATATCTACTGATGAGAGACTTCTCACCTACCCCTATCTTGGCACCAGTTTAAAAGAAAAAGATAGCAAAAAATGAAGGAAAGAGACCCTTTCATGATTTTGTGTATGTATATTGCACAGTGGGCACATTGTTGTAGGTAGGACCATGAATCGTGAACAGTTGCGCTCCTAGCAACATTCTAAAGATGAACAAGTAATGATTGGTGTCCCACTTTCACCTTTCAAACTTCAGTTGACACAATATTGAATTTAATCAGAAGATTCTTTAAGGTCTGTGTAATAAATAATTAATGTGCACTATCTATTACAATACGCTGCATTGTAAGGTTGGTTGCATGATGATTACCTCAACAGTTTTTGGATGGATTTGGTTGAAATGTGGACAAATAATAGCTTTACATACCAAGGGCGTACTTTGAATAATAAAATTCATGAAAATGCACAAATTTGACTTTTCATGAATTGTTTCAATTTTTCACTCTATTATTTTGTTAGATATTTCAAATTGCCATCTTACTGATTCAGAGGGGTCATGCGTTTTTCGGGAAGATACACACTAGAATTAAGTAAACTAGAAATTCCTGCAACTGCATTTATATTCTCAATCCTGGATAGCAAAATAGTCAAAATGATGACCCCACACTTTTTAATTAGAACCTGCTAATTTGTGTTTTGTTTCCTTCTTTTGGTAGAAATGAGGGGCATATATTTCATTTAAAATTGGAATTTATTGGCGTGAAGCAGCTATGTTTATATGGGCGGTATTACAAAATAAGCTTACTGTTTGATTGATTCATCAGTTGCTTTGACAAGGAAATGTTCTTTTCTCCTCAGACCTGTGATTTCATTCTAATCCCCTGTGGCTACATGCATAGTATAAAGTGTCAGACAGTAGCTGTGATGCCTTTGTTGATTTCTTTGTCTGATAATTTAAGGTAAATATCACTATATTTAAACAACTATACCCTTTTTTGCTGCTAAAATTTGGAATTGCGAAATGACAGTGTATTATTATGTGATATATAGGATAAAAGGCATTTTAAGTAATTCCTGTTGGATATTTCACTTTCAGATAATTGGCTGTACAGATGTTTGCTTTGCATTATTATTTTCACTTTTTTTTAACAACTGTACCCTTTTCTAATGCTCAGAGCTGGAATTGCAAATTGATTGTTCTTAAATATGTGATATATGAGAAAAAGCATTCCAAGTCTTTCCTGTCGGACATTTTAGTGTCAGATAACTGACGCTTTACTGTACTGATGTTTGCTTTGCATAATGCGCCCTTAATCAATTCGTTTAACTCTTTCTATACCAATAAAATCATATGTTTCGTAACCCATAATTTCATGTTTATAACTTTTGAGTAAATTTATGTAGATAATTTTATGTGATAAGAAATAAGTAAAACATGTGCTAATGAAAACACACTTTTTGATATTTAACATGGATATATTGATCAAGGGATGCCCGTCACAGTCTTTTAAACTACCACAATAATACTGACACATCTATATTTGGTAAAAAGAAAAAGCAGTTAATATAAGTTTCCCATAATCAGTTAAATTCTTAACTGAAATGTTTTTAATAAATATAAAGGATAGATTTGATAAAAGAGAAGCATATGTCACTGAAAATTAGCTAAACTTCTTGCACAGGACAATCAAGGCATAATATTACAACACTAGCGACTTCGTCACGTCGGCGTTACCGGACTTCCTCTAAGAATTTGATCAGAAGAACACAAAGTAGAAGGATACGAAGAAAGTACCCAAAGACCAATCCATGTTAATAGGGCCTTGCGCCAACACTCCAAACAATTTGAAGAATAACAAAAAGAAAAACAGTATAGAAAGACTAAAAGGTTATACAAAAAGTTAACCCCGGCAGAAAGGGGCTCCCACCAACGTTCCAAAAAGTTTGAAAAACCTAGATATACGCCACTGTAGTCGCAAATATGCCCCCACATTTTGAAGAAGTAAATAAAAAGAAAGTGTCAAAAGGCCACTTCCTCCATCTTTTCAATGCTTAAAAACATGCGACAGGCGCAATTAGTAATAGCGCTTTGCTTAAAATACCCCCATTGAAAAACCTAACTGTCTGTCTGTTTGCTGTCAGTCTGTCTGCATGCCCGGTAGGGAATGCATCCCACGGGGGGCGATACTCAGACTAGGCCTGTTCAGTACAAGACTCATTGTCAAGTTAAGTAAACTTTTTGCAGGTCAAATTGGGTGTTAAAATACCAAAAACAGTAAAAGATTGTGTTTTCCCGGGTTTTGCCGGAGAATGTTAAAACAGGTCTAGGGTAGGGCCATTTTCTAGGGTCGGTCGGGTAACCCTAACCAAACAATTTTTTGGCCTTATGAGTGTCTTCCCTTATTTTTAATTCGATTTTACTATTAAGTTTTACAAAAGGTCTAGTTCGATATTTTTCGGCTAAATTTAGGGTTTAAAAGTACCCAAACAATTTCACCGCTAATCTAACGGACAGCTTTTTGATGTTACCTGCCAGGGTCAAATTTCACCCGCATTTGGCGAAAAGGTTTCCTCATCCCTGATTCTATCATGTCGGCCATTTTTTTTCCTTCATCTTTTTCTCTGGATGGTCACAGATATAGAGGGAGCTGATAACCAAGTTGCTGACTTCCTGAGCAGGAATTGTTAAACATTTTCTGCTGTTCCTGTTGTATGCAGAAGACTTTCTCCTCATTGTGCCTGCTGTGTGCAGAATACTTTCACATCACCGTTCCTGCTATTAAAATAGTACAGAAAGACGCTTTACCCTTTTCTTTTTTAATAATAAGATGATGACTACAATTATTGAACTTAAAATTGACTCTAATGAACTTTTATGTGTCAAAACGTTGAAAGTAGTGATTTTATATATTGCTATGTATTGACTAATAAGTAATGTCTTAAAATCAAGTTGATTTACCTTTAAAATATTAAAATATGATGAGATGAAATGGCCTTTATTTGATTGGAAACGAAATTAATTCATAAAATCCAAAATATTTGCATTTTCATTTATTTTTTATTTTATTCTATACCAATCTATGATATGTTTGATATCCTATGTTCAAACTACAGCAAAATCCACCCAGAGACTTCTGATGAAATAATCACACAAGCAATCAAGCAAGTATAAAATGTATATTGTTATAGATTTCCTTGTCGCAACAAGTCCCCTAACTCTCGTTTGACAAGTGTACTAGAGTTTCCCTTATCAGCAGTTCGCAATTATGTCTGCAGTTCCTTCATTAAATCTTTATGCACCAATTTTGGAAACTGAGGAAATTAATATATACATGAGTATAACATCACGATATTATCATTTTAGGTCGTTCCACAGAGAGTACAACGTAACCTATGTAATTTATATGACATTTATGTGATGAATCAGTCCGATTGAAGATGATTCTTAGTAACGGAAAACAATTGCAGTATATGTCACCGAACTGTTTGCCTTCATCTCTTGTGTTTTTTCAGCATAAACACAAGAGATAAAACAGAATGAGTCAGTCAAAAATTGCAAATTTTCATTTTCTTAAAAGGAATTCAACAACCCGACTAACTGATCCAAACAATTTTGACAACGAAGATTTTTCATTATATAAGTACTAATGATTGAATCGTTCAATAATCTCCAAGGGGTGTTGTATCCAGTAATAGGAAATATTCGGGGCAGAGTAGCGGGATTAGTCTCATCCTTTTACACTCCCGATACTCGGGGATACTCAGGCTGCTACTCTACTCGGTATTTACTCAAGAAAGACAGTAATCTACTTAAAAAGTACTGGTTAATACAGACTAGAAGGAAAAACACACGACATTTTCAATATTTCTTCAAAACGTATTCAAAATTAGTTTTCACTCGTTAAACTTTCCATAGATAATGTATACTTTAAATAAGGGGAAGTCACTCGTCTAGCCTAGCAACATTCTCCAGAAATCATCGCTTAGGTAATAGTCGGAAATCCGTTCGTTCGGCAATGACTCAAAGTGCACATTCTTTGGCCTTAAATGTATAATGTAGCGAAAAGAGGAAATTCATTAAGGGATTATTGTTCAGTCCAATTCGCTTTTTTGCTATACAAAGATAGAGATTCAAATTCCTTGACCCTAACTTTAACACTTCGTAGTTACCAACATTTTATAAGATATTTCTAGGAAAATATGAGCAGTCGTTCAACGAGCGTTCGGAAACACAATCTTAGCTACTATTGAACATGGCCCACGACTTGAAAATATGTTAACAACATGACCACCTTTTGTTCGAGTGGACATATTTGCAACTGTTCCCCCTCTTCTTTGTTTGTTTTATGTTGCAGAGATATATTGCTTCGAAATATAACATACACCTATCCAGGAGTTGAAAAAGGGTACGTTATATTGAATTAAAATGTTGATTTTCTTGATGACAATATTCCATTGTTCGGTCATTGTCTTTTAAGTATTACTATGTAAGTAATTATATTTACTTACAGGTTTGTTTGTCAGTTCTCAAATCTTTTGTTATAGTATTCCATAGGCAACTTGTGCTCGGAACTGTTATTCTTTAAAAAAGAACATTACATTTTCCCTGTTTCAAACTCAATTGCTGTCAATAAAAACCATCTCTGTTGAACCAAAAGAGAACGTTTGTTAAGTTTGTTATATTGATTCTCCAAGCACTAATCTCAACTGATTAAGCCATGTATCAGAGAGAAGATGCACGTCTTGTCATTGCAAATTTTGATAATGGTTTTGGTTTTGCCTTTGTTGTCATAGTAGGATTTGAACGTCAGTCGTTGGTCAAAGCGTTTTCGGTGTAGAGTAAAGTGACTGTTCATGGGTATGGTGTGATGAGTATCAAAATTATCCTGTTAATATTACTGTCAAGTTAACATATTTCAAACAGATTCCAAATTTATTCTATTGTTAGAAAGAATATTCGTTCATCTTGTTTACAAACCAACTTTCAAATTTGTTTGTCAGTTCAGGTCAGTCAGATGTTTCATTCTAAGCACCCAACACTTCGGCAGATAGGTGTTCTTTCTATAGTAAGTTATAGACAATGTCAGTAAGCAAAAACTTCTCCCTTGATCTCCCTTGATCTCTCATTTTGCTTGATTTTTTGTTCTGAATCCGATTGATTATCTAAATTTAAACAGGCGTCATTATTGTTCAATGCCAAGGTGTAAAGTACTTCTTTGATGGATCATCTTAATGGCGGAAACACCAGGCAGTGATAATAAGGAAATATGAGTCAGTGATGTTGATATTTATTGTCGACACTGTCCATTGGACAATCGGGAGAGCTGAGACAAACTCCCTGCCAGTACTTTACAGATCAGCAGGCAAAACACCACCTCACATTCAACGGGATGCCCACACAAAGACAAATAAACACAAGGAAGAGAACGACATAAGGCACCCACTCTTCAACAGCCTAACACAACGGCTGAAGTCTCGAAAAAGCTTCATGACCATGAGCAGCGTGGAATCTAAACAGTCAGCCGGCCACGGAGTTGACGAGTGGAATGAGTGGGATCAATCTCACCAAAACGATGCCACCCAGAGCCTAAGAGAAGAACTCCCCACTGGAACAAGCCTCCCCAGAAAGGACTGGGTGACACTGAACCGGGCAGAAGCTAAAGCGGGCAGACAGGGAGCAACCTAAACGAATTGGGACTTGCAATCAGCAGTTTGTGCCTATATGGACAGCCAGAGCAGACAATGGAGTACATCCTAAGAGAGTGTGAGCAAGGACCTACTTGTACAGACCAAGGTCTGAGAGAATGTAACCAGGCACCTCAACTTTGGATTCAGAACTGGCGCGATAAGATTTAATGATGATGATTGGACAATCGATAGTTACTGATTCGAGAGCTATTTATGATGCGGATTTTCCGGTATATTGGTTGGCTAAATATGGTTTATAATATGTTATTGTTCAGACAGAACAAATTAGCTTAGTGAGTTTTCTATTCGGTGCTTAAATATGTGCTTTTTATGGTCAAAACATCGCATATGTTGCACATCATTAAAATTGAGTTTAAAAGGATTTCTTTTTTTTATACATTAAGGGAAAATTTTTTTTTAAGAAATGAAAAATAACAAAGTTATAATGGTTTAAGTGTGATAGGTCTCAAAAAACGTTGTTTTGCAAAAGCAACCTACCAATTTGAGTTTCAATATAACTTACGTTAAAAGATCAAAACAAAACAAAAATGTCAATGTAAATACTTGGAAAACTGGATACATTTGAATTCACAATTCATTGTTTTGATCCTTTATGCCGTTATGCTGTTTTATCACAATCAAATCTGCGTCATTTGTGTTGTATCCAAAGAGAGCGTCACATATGGATATATTATGTTCTACACAAACATCTGCGACAACACTATGTGGTGTAACAACGTGAAGAAAGAATGCTCACTTAACGCAGAGCTCTAAATATGAAATATCAACAGGTGACATGTGATATCTAACTGTTTATACAAACAATTATGAAATCGGGATACACTGGGAGAACATAGAGTCGACTGGGAGAATTATTTGTTTATTTCATCCAAAGAACTAGAAGCCAGATCCTTCAGGGATTCGAAACAAGAATCTTTTGGTCCTACAGCTAGACCACGACGTAACGACATTGATTCAAAAAAGCAGATCTTTGCTAATTAGCATAGCTCTAGGTTGAAATATGAATTAGACGGCAGTTTGTTTTGCGTAATAATATCGACCCAAACACGTTCATACGACGAGGAAGCAGAAAATGAATAATATCGGTCCAAACACGTTCACGAGATGGGGAAGCGGAAAATGAAGCTTATTTATGTATGTACGTATCGATGTATGATACTTATTCCTTGGGTATAGCCATGCTAATAACGTGTATCGATGTATGATACTTATTCCTTGGGTATAGCCATGCTAATAACGTCTAACAAATGCGTCAAGTGTACGTCTGTTTAGTTAAGGAAGGACTAATTGCACTGAGCACCAAGGCATATGTGAACACAGGAATCGATTAGTTAAAATAATTAAAAACCTTAACAAACATAACGGAAACAGACAAAGATTTTTCCTTTTGATATAGTATTTGAAGAAAAAGCTGTCAATAAATAATTAAATTTCAAAATATCTTCAGAAATAGGCATAGGAATCTAAGCGTGTTTTTTTATTATCAAATGATTGACAGTCACAATTTCATTAACAGTTTACAATAAGGACTTCATAGGTACCATTAGTGTTATGGATCAACATGTGCTGTATTTTAACACTTTATATATACGGGCTGTATGCTGAACAGGGATACATTTATTTTGTTCTCCCTTTTCTTAATTTTGTCCTTGATGAACTAGTTCTTATTCGAGATAATAATCCTTTATTAAAACATATTATTGTTTTTGTCCTTGGTTGTTTTAAAATTCCGCTTCATCTGTCCATTTGAAATAATCACCGGAAGTCAACCAACTATTTTTTCTGCTAACTTATATGGACTTAATTTTCTATAATAGCAAAGTATAATTATCAAAATTTACCATGGTACATCCTCAAATGGCGATAACTCGTGATGGACGAGTATTGAATTACAAATCAAAGCATAATGAAAGATTCTCGACCTTGGGTAAAACAACAAATGCTGAACACGAAACTAATTTAAATAATTATCAACATTTTTGCGAGCAAAGGGGAAATTAACACTTCTTTAGTACTCATTTATATGCAAACAAATCGTTAACCCTCAACGTGTATTCCAATGATGTGGCATCTGTTAGGTTCGTGAATAGTTAGGAAGCGACATTTACTATCTGGCATAGGTGTTTATTGAAATACGCTCTTGTGAAACCAGGATTGATTATTCAACAAATCTGTGTCAGTCTAAATTAAAACAACAAAGAGCTGTATTTTGGAAATTTTGTCTTGGAAAAAAATTCTAATGTGTCTTCAAATGAGAAAAAGGTAAACAAAACTGTTGTGTGATTATCATGTCAACTGTTTCCTTGCGAAATCACAAGTCACGAAGCAATTAAATGAAAAACTGTACAAGCATTTATAATGTTATTGATCATTCCACATCGCTTTAGAGCTGCGTTTGAGTTCCTATTAGTTATTGCATTTATGTTATAAACTATGCTAGCGGTTTTACCCATCATTGAAGTCTTCTGATGTCATCGGTTTAGATATTTTCTTTCACTCTGTATATATATATATATATATATATGGATTTATATATATATAATATATACATATCAATATATATATATCATATATATATGTATATTGTTCTAATTGAGTTGTGCAGTTTCTTATGATAGGTGTCCTATTCCACTGTACAATCAATTGCTTACAAT
>JAUUEB010497910.1:0-10441 GCA_032362205.1 Clione limacina
TGAACGTGTTCGACTCTCACATGAGAGAAAATTGGTTTGAACTCTCGCGTCGTTACTAGTAACTTTCAATAATACATTTGGAAAGTATTTATAACCCGATTTCCATGTTTGCGCTTCAAATCAGCGACTAGCAATGATTTAAAATCGTTGCACAAAATGCCACCAAGGGACTTAAAAACCTCTTTAGGGAAATAAATAAGCAGTTCTTAGACATCATAATAAGAAGCACTTATCAAAATAAAAACCAAACAATACTATAAAATTCTTAACAATAATACCATCAATTATTGGTGTTTGCTAAGTGCCAATAACTTTAGTATTGGTAACAGTACCAATGTTATTAAAAAAAAAACTGTTGTAAAAAACACTAAAAAGTCCAATCATCAGATGAAAGAAAATTGCAACCTTTAAGAAAAATGCCTTGAATCAGGTATACTATACAAAGCCACTCGGACAGAAAAATTATATCGGAAACACTGGGTGTACGTTTAAAGAGACATTTTGAAAGCACAAGCAATCATTTAAATGTGAGGAAAAGGGAAATCTTATATTATGATCAGATTCGTTACTATAAGGAAAAGAACAGACATGTATTGTAAACTAATCTTTTAAAATCATCATTATAAAATAATAATAATTAGCAAACAAATGAAAAGTTGAATGGGCTCGTGGCAATTAAAAGCTTGAAACTATTGAACTCTTTACTCTTTTTTATTTTCAAACTCATACACCCTACAAACTTGATAAACCGACATATCATTCTGGGAACAGACACTGTCGGAAAACTGAGGCCTGATTTTAAAAAAATAACTTCATTAGTAAACTAACTTTTAGAATTACTCGCATCAGTCTTGTTTTGGTACAAAGAAAAGTGCTGGAGACGTTGGCATTGAAAACGCAATTTTTGCTTTTTGAAAAAGAATCACGTCTCGAGAACTTCATAAATAGAGCCCTCTGTATTGATCTTAAAGCAAAACGTCAGGCTGGTAATAGGATCTTCACTAAAAGCAAGAACTTTCGTCATAAGCCAACGAACTAAGAAAAAATTCCAATATATCAACAAATCCAATCTCAACCAAAATGTCACTAACGTTACAGTATCAATACACTGGGCTCCTGTTCTTAGCTCTTTTGTCCTCGCGTCAGACACTAAAGGTTAATACTTCTTTATCCCCTAAAGTTGTTTTGAGTGTCTGTTTTTCTAGGGTTTGTTTGTTTGTTTAACATTGTATAGAATTTCAGAGTTTTCGATATAAGTTGCATACATTCATTTTGTAAAATAGTATTAAATCTGTGTATAATATAAAGTCAAACAACTTAATTAGAAACGGTAAACACCAATTTATCTTTTGTTACAAAATATGGCTCATGATATAGCTTATTCAGCAATCTTAGTATCGTTACCTTTTGGTCCTCTTTGACACTTATGCTTCAACGACAGGTCATCATTTTACTTAACGCCAATAACATACCATCTTATTTAATTGACCATCTTTATTGAATCGAATGTTTTACTTTTTGAAGAGATCAATGTCATTTAAATTACATACCACCTTTTCTATGATTAAACATAATTTTTTTCCATTTTCATTCAAGTTTTACCAATCTATGAATAATTATCAAATAACTACTAAATCTATTAAATAAGAAGGGTTGAACAAACGCGACCCTAGATTTAAGTCGAATGTTTATAAAACTAAAATGTGCTGATCATCAAGTTATTCAAAATACTGACAACTCTCCAATAAAGTAATTATTTATGGCTAGAAAGAAACGTTTTACACTAAATCATGAATTCATATTTAATAAATAAAAATGTCTCTGTCTTCATGAGTCTAAAAATCACGTTCAGGTTAAGAAGTTGGAATTTTAATTTAAACCGAGCATAATTCACTTACGATATTAAAGATTCTTTTCAAGTTATTTGATATTCGTTGCTTCGTTCGCCTTTTTCTGTCTTGGATCTTTTTTTGTATTGTCATAAGGAAATATACATTTCGAGTCGACAAGAAATTGGATAGACGCCACTATAAATATGTCTAGTTGTCATGCCGGAGTTAAACAATTATGGATATTTGACTTCATTTCCATATTTACTGTTGCGGTGCTGTATTTCTAACGCAACAATTAATTTTACAGCACGATATATTTGTATGTACGCAAAGATCAAATTATAATGGAAGAGACAAAGATGCATATTTATGTTCTTTATGAATAAACATGACCTAATTATTGCTCGTTATTTGATGGATATATAGAGACATTTGAGGTCAGACACGGAGTACGTCTTTGACTCTAGGATAACAACCACCAACCTCAACTTGTGTCCTTATTTTACATACTGTTTAGAGAATGAATGATTGTTTTATTCATTTGTTTTCCACAGAGAGAAGTCTACCGTTATCTTGTTGCGAATATTTTACGATTCTGATCATACTCAGATTATTTGTTCTGCACATCACGTGAACTCGAGATTTATTTTGACAATACTGTATGACTTTCTGTATGATATACGGTTTTAGGAACCTGAAAACAAAACAAAATTGTAAAATTTGTGTTATCAATTGATTCGTACAGGGTTCGTTCAAATGAGTACTCATCTTATAAATGGTGTAATTCTAACTAATAAACCGCTGGTCAAGGCCCCTGTATGGGACAATTGACAATACGAAATTTTCGTGACTGCAATGAAAACACTTTCAGGAACCCAAAAATTTGAGTAGCCAAAAATGTCATAATTAATTGATTCGTATAGGAATTATGCAAGTGAGTGTTTCTTCATAAAAGGCAGTTATTTCATCTCATAAACTCACTTTAATGAACTCTTTACGGGTAAATTTACAATTTTATTTTATTTTGGGGGACTTTTATATATGTTGAGAACATACTCTTCGAAAACTATTTTTTTTTCAAATTCAATGTTGCTAAAAACAGCACGGCAATTGCCAGACAAATTGGAAAGACTTTTATTTTATTCCTCTATATTGCTATATACGCCGAGCTCCTGACTAAAAACGCAATTTTTTTCACGAAAAAGTGACCCAAAGTGACTTTTTTTTCATTGAATTTAGACGTGTTATTTAAATATTAATATTGGTGCTGAACATTAAGGTACGACAATTTTTTTTGACATTATCTGTGGAAATAAACGGTCCCGATGACGTCACGATCAGACTGGACCTCATAACTCGAGAACTAATTATCGTACCGTAGAAAAAATACATATTTGTAATCGTCTCAGCAACACCTTTAATTTGCGACCAGTCCCGATCCATTCTGAGCATATTGGTTTTTTGACCATTGGTCAGCTCTTGTGGTCAGTTTGCTCAAGTTAATTTTTTGGCGAAGCCATGATTCTGTGTCTATGTACCCTTAGGATTATTAAAATCCAAGTCCAGTTGAATCGTGGGGGGGGTGAAGAGAAACCCCTCATTACCCCCCCCCCCAAGTATAATGACTGATAAGACTTCATTTTATCATTATTCAGTTAAATAAATAATTTGAAACCGAATTGATACAGTCTTAGCGCACTTTCTCTAGAACTGATCGTTTAGAACTTTTGTTTATTTTGATTTTATTTCAAATCAAATTCATTGTTGCCCGAATTGTTTGTGCTATATAATATATTGATTCTATTTTCACCAAATACATTATGCACAACCTGAATATTCATATAACTTTCTTTATATTTTTTGTATTTTTCAGAAATCGCTTTTGCCATGTACAGAGAGCCAGTTCCCTGAAAGTTGCAAAATCTTGACAGAAACTTCAACCAACAACCAATATCATTTTATCCATATCATTGATGATAGCAGTAACCCTAACAAACCAGCGTCAGTCATTGCATAGGCAAACAAAGACTTTGTAAGATTAGATGCTGGATTATGTTTGTTAAAACAATATTATATTAAAGATGTAGATTGAAATTCTCAAGGTTTACTTCATTTTATTTTAACAAAAACAAGTCCATTGATGTATCTTTTGATTCAAGTGGTTTGAAAAAATCAAAACAGTCAGTGCCAAATGTGTGTAAAGACCAGCAATATACCCGACCTTTATCAAGAAATTTGGAGCTGAGGGTGTGAAGACCCAGTGGTTAGGCCGTTGGACTGGTAATTCTATGGTTGGATCCCTACTGTGGAAAAAGAGGGTATCATGGTATATGGTAATAGTGCGTACCACACATGTTCAGTAATTAATGTACATCCACATCCTCCCTGTAATATCCCTTGATGATTGTCAATCAAAGGACCAGTAGCTAATAAGGCACAAGCTGAACAACATTCTAAAGTCCTTCCTATTAATTTAGTCTTAGAATTAAAGAATACCTGGAGTAGATAAATTATAGTGACAACACTTTGGTTGAAGGTAAGCAACTAAATAAAAAAGAGAGTGTAAAGCAGCTTGCTAAGGCAAACAGTCAACTAAGAAATTTGACTCTGTTCGAGCCGCACGCAAGGAATAATAGCAGGGTTGTTAGGATTTCAAGATGGCGGCGCGAACTCTCGCAACCTCTCGCCTGTAAACAGAGCGAGTATGAGGTATTTGAGAAGTCAAACCCCACTTGTCTTGGTAGAATTTTCTTTTCTACAACTTATTAAAAAAAAATGTAATTAGTTTTTTGAGGGGTTTGAACCCTTGATGGTCTGCATGCTAGACAAACACTTTACCCCTTACACCACAGAACCGGTTGAAAAGTGATGATAAAAATAAGTATATATTATATACCTGTTTTTTACACACTAATAAGAGTGTGCAGTATAAAGTCCAATTCGGCAATAACAATCCTATTTTTGGTATAACAACCCTACGATTTTTATCTCTGAGCGTTCGAGCCATAAGCAATGTACAACACACAAAAATCTATAAATTGAAAAAGAGTACAATTTTAACACCATTTGTTTTCTTTCCAACAATTCATAATTTTATTGAAATTATCATTTGGAAAATATACAAGTCTATTTTTATCCTATATAGCATTATTTAGTGGTTTGAGTGGCGCAGCACACACATTTTTTGTATATCACAATATGTGTGATCAATTAACAGAACAAAAGATGTGTAGGGAAATGAAAACAACATCAATAAAACAGGCTCACTATCCAGTCTCATATCATTAGATTTTTCGACTGTATAAGGGGGTCACAAATGACATTATATCACGCTTTAGTTCTTAAATAAACCTATGTGAAGTATGGCAACATTTGTAAGTAATTAGCAACAGAAGTGACGATAACTGTCTGTATTCCTTTGTAATAAACTGAGACTTTCAACAGGGAAATGATAACAAAAAAATAAAGTAAAATAAAGTACCTGCCTATGATCGTTATTTAAGCAAAATTGTGGAGGATTTGATCTTTGAAAGACGTCAATAAAAAGAAAACAAAAAATAATCTGTAAACATCTCTCCAATATTAAATCAACAAACTCCAGTATTACAATATAATTAATTTGCTATTAATAACACAAGCAGGTCTATTTGAACAACAAATAAATAAAGTACTTAGTACCAACTAAACACCTGATAATAAAGTACTTAGTACCAACAGAACACCTGATTATAAAGTACTTAGTACTAACATGAGAACACCTGATAATAAAGTACTTAGTACCAACAGAACACCTGATAATACAGTACTTAGTACTAACAGAACACCTGATAATAAAGTACTTAGTACCAACTAAAGACCTAATTATAAAGTACTTAGTACCAACTAAAGACCTAATTATAAAGTACTTAGTACCAACAGAACACCTGATAATAAATTACTTAGTACTAACAGAACACCTGATTATAAATTATTTCAACTAAACACCTGATAATAAAACAAGACATTGACAATGAATGAGATTAACACAGAATTATGTGTACTACCATAATCCTATCTGTTGCCTGCTATGATAAGTTATATATTTGAAAATTCTCCCAACGTTAAGTTCGCTATCTCAACATACTATTTACATGTCAATCACGAAAGGTAAGGTAATTCTATGCATTATTACCAATTTTTCACTTTTGAATCATTTTTCAAAGTGTGTTGCAGCCAAATACCTTCAAAATCAACATCGAGAAGACAAATCACTGCAACTCATCTAGTTCATCAATTAATTTTGAGCAAAGAATAACATGATAGCTGTAAAATTGTAGAAATATTTGAAAAACCAGGGTTTAAAGTTTTCATTTTAAAGTACCTAAAATACATAATTAGATTTTAATAACAAGAGTTCAACAGGCTGCCAAGGCAATTAGTATCTTATCAACAATGATATTTTCTGATAATAAAACATGTTTTAGTAAACAATCAACTTTGAGCAACTATAAACCTGAGTTTTTGTCAAGTATTAACACAATGTCAAAAATCAAGTCATTCAACATCGTCAACATGTTTTCAAAGTTTCAAACTAATCAAATAATATTTATGCACATTCATTTATTCAGCTAAAGCTTTTTGGTATTGTTGAAACAAAAAGCACAATTGAAATAAGTAATAAAGTTACTCCAGATAATAAAAACAATATTAAGAGAAAAGCACTACAAAAAGACATAGGCAACAGAACTCTATTTTAGGCTCAGGACTAAAACAGACCAAACTATATTTATAGAAATACAACAAAAACCAATAGATTCACTATTGTGACACATTTATGGGGGTATACACAACTTGGTTAGTACGAAAGAAAATATTGAGGTAAGTAGAATTGTTTAATAACGTCTTCAACAATACGATCTCAAAAAACGTAAAACTGCAAAACATACAAAACTAAGTTGTAAACTGTGATGAATTGAGTATGGCACAAGTTTAGACACAAGAGTATTAAAGGGATAAAAAAAATAAGTCTAGAAAGAAAACGTGTAGAAATCTGTGATCTATAAGAAAGTAGACTGTGTACTTAAGACATAAGTAAGTAGACTGTATATAAGAGTCATGTAAGTAATTAGTAGACTGTATATGAGAGTCATGTAAGTAAGTTGACTGTATATAAGAGTCATGTAAGTGGGTAGACTGTATATAAGAGTCATGTAAGTAATTAGTAGACTGTATATAAGAGTCATGTAAGTGGGTAGACTGTATATACAAGAGTCATGTTAGTGTGTAGACTGTGTATACAGGAGTCATGTAAGTGAATAGACTGTGTATACAGGAGTCATGTAAGTGGGTAGACTATGTGTACAGCTGAAATGGAAGTGGGTAGACTGTGTATACAGTAAACTTGAGTATAAAGAAACGTATAAGTGAGTAGACTAAGTATACAAGTAAGTGCTAAGTAGAAAAAAAAGGTAATCTCATAATGAGCCATGTCAGTGTACAATAATAATTGTAGATATTTCTGGCAATTCTTTAAGTAATGTGTACACACAGACAACATATACACACAAAATGTTATCATTCACTCTGTCCCTCCAATACTGTTATCAACATCATGTAAAATATCTCCATCTTCAATCACAATTAGAAAGAATAAACTTTTAATAAAATTACGAATAATAAACATTAAAATATTGTCATATTTCAGAAATAAGATTCAACATGGCACATCTTTCAAGCAATCTTAATATTTTCCTACCAAGATCTGTTCTATAAGGAATGAACAATGAGTTTGATATATTTTAAAACAATTATATAAATGTCATCAACAGTCTCATTGCTTGTTTTCAATAGATAATAATAGTAAACATGTTATTGATTTGTGATTCAAACAAATTCATTATTGAGGAGACAAATCACTGCACCTCCTCTAGTTCATCAAATAATTTTGAGCAAAGGATAACAAGATGATTGTAAAATTATAGTAACTCATTAGATACTCTTTTGAAAAACTAGGGGTTAAGACAAGTTTATAATAGTTATCTTAATGACTTCTTAATCATTGCTTTTATTATTGCTGATTTGTGTTTGTACTTACAAAATCAAAGAGTAAGAAGAGTTTTTTTTCAGGCTGATCACAGATAACATTCTGAGGTAGGTAATTTATTGAGTGGAGAGAATATCATCAGCTCAGCATTATGACAAAACTACAATACTGACAATGAAAGAGATATATATAGAGAGAGTATAACTATTATGAGTATTTAAAGATTTTCCATTCAAAAGATTTGATTTCTTTCCTTGCACCAAGTACTTGGTGCAAAGAAATAACTTTAAAGACTACAAATATCTCATATCACCAAAAAAAATACTCTTAGTAATGGCACAAGTTCATCTATTTAAGACAAAGTCACAACTAGTACTGGCATTCTTGACAAGTTCATCTTGAGAATTGAAAACATTTCTTTACGCTTGCATCTACATGCAGCTAAAACAAGAGAAGATTCCTCATCAAATCTTAGTGAAGAAAATTTGGGAATTAGACAACAGTAGAAGTATTTTAGACTAATATCACAACTCACTGTACTTTACACTACAATAAAGTCACACAAAATATTAGACAATTCTGTCGATTGACACAAGAGTTCAACACATTTTCAATTCACAAAATACTGAAAGATTCGTACAGAACGTTGTTGTCTAAGAAAGACAAAAGTCATTAAAACAATTACATGTCGTCAACATTATCAGATCTGTCTCAAGGCTTAGAGGAGCTTGATGGTCTCAATAGCACTGATGCCTTCTTTCTTGAGTCTGTCCAGGATTGGAGCGTATGTCTCTTGTGCGTAAGGTCCACAGACTCCCTTTGTCTGGATCTCACCTAAAAGAAAACATAAGAAAACAATCTTTATTTTGAGTCATAAACATACGAGATGCATGGACAAACAAAGATAAATGTACTAAACACACAGTTATGGCCTATAACTGAGTTATTCAAACATAACCGCATGGTAACTGTCTCTAAACCAAGGCCTCTATTCTGTAGTGAACACTATATGGTTGTATTTTATTTATCCTAAGCTTCTTTTACCTTTGTCATACAGGATTGTGAACCTTTTGAAAAACTCTTTAAGAATAAAAGAAAACAACTAAGTTACGGAAACTTATTACTGTCCTGTCAAAATCACACAAAAAATCAGATTGCATTAGTTATATCTTGTATTCATGGATGCTTCTGGATAAAGTTGTAGAGGATGCAACTAGAATTATAAATCATGGGAAATTAAGTCACATTTTTTAGGTTTGTTTCTTTTAAAAAGAATGAGAAAACAACAAGACCATAACTTACCTGAGAGAACCATCCTGGAAGCAATACCTGTTGGCAGACCAACAGTCCTGGCCATAGCTGAGTAGATTCCTGGATCACCATAGCTCACCAAGTCAATACCACGGTGCTCCATTTTACCACTGCCCCATGTGATACCAACTTCATGTCGCATCAGTAGCATGTCTCGTTCATGAGGAGCTGAGATGACAGATGATCAAAAATATATTACATTCCAGTTCAATAAGCTAAATATCAAGACCAAATGTAAGAGTGTACTTAATATTAAGTTTAACAAATTGTAATGTTATCTACATCAAATCATAATAAAGAAAAAATCCCTTTAATAATAACAATGAATCGTCAGCAGGGTCCAAATCTAAGAATAAATATTACAACTGGTCTTTTAGTAATAAACTTACCATATGCCAAACGTTTTGCTAGGTAATTGGAAAGTGTGTCAATAGGTGTCACTTTTTTATCCACCAAATCATCCTCCAAAAGACCAAGTCTAAATAAACAGATAAAAAGAAATTAATCTTCAATTAAAAAATCAATCACCATGCAACGTATAACTGAAGAAGTACGTGCATATATGAACTACAAGTGAACTCAAATGTATATTAGTGAGAATAAACTGTTTGGTGTTGAGATAAGTCAATAATGCAGCTCAATTAATATAATTTGTCAAAAATCTTAGACCTCATTCATAAATTCTTGTTGGACAGATGTGAAAATACCATTAGAAAAAAAAAGAAGATAGTGGTGCCTTCACAAAGAAATAATTCCCTTGCAGTTAAACAGGACTCCCTTACGTAGTTTGGTGCCTAGTAATGAAAGCCCTCCCTTGACAAGTCAGAATTCAGAATATAGCATCCCCATAGGAGCCTAAAACCCTCCATACAACAATATGGCCATTAAGTCAAGTCATTGTGTCAGTAGATTGGTATCATTTCTGTTGGGTCATTGCAGGGAGGAATGCAGGGAGGAATGCTGACATAGGACGAACTATGTTGAGACATTTATTAGGCTTATATAAAATTGACTTTTGATGAGTAACTGTAACAATAACAATACTAATGCTACCATGATTCATTAACACATGTCACATATAAAGTATAAACAAGATGATACCTCAAAAGGCCAGTAGGCCTACTTTTTGTCATTACAATCCAGTAATTATACTCATGTATGGCCAGTTCAACACAAAAGAAGAAAAGAAACATTTAAACATGAGTTAATTAAGATAGAATTTTGTTCAATAAAACATAAGGTCACAAGACTTACTCTGTAACACAGCTCATCTTCA
>JAUUEB010497921.1:0-10441 GCA_032362205.1 Clione limacina
TATACCGGACCGGCTGATAGCGCTCATGTGAAATATATTTTATTATCGTATCATACATGAATAGATCGTGGATAGCCTTTGAGACTTGTAAGACTTCTTTTTTATTACAACTTCTAGATAAGTATTTTGAGACCTGGCAGGTAAAGTTGTATGTAGGAAGCTTGACCCTTACAAATGTCAGAACCAACATAATTCTAAGGAGAAATTATGTGATTAAATATGTAGATAAAGATTCAATTTAGTTAAACTGTTATATTCACTTAGGCCAAAGTTAAGAAATATTAGATCTTATACTATTTGTTGAGAGTGCTTTTAAGACTATTTACCTCAAATTTGAATGTTCTAATTATGAGTTTAAGTGCACAAAAAAACTTCTTTTTAAGTACAAAATGTATCAAAAAGGTCTATTTTTTCAGGGGGCTTCAACCCCTGGTCACCCACCAGGCGCCTTCGGCTGTGTGTCGCCGAAACATACAGGAGCACTTTTCATTTTCTGGGTCTGGCAACCCTGGTCTTTGTTGCCGTTTTCAGAATCAATATACTCATTGTTGCAACAGTTAGCAGTCACTGGAATTTAATGAACAGTAGAGACCATATCACTGAAACCTACACATGTGTACAATTTAATTTGTCTATGATTTTTCAGTCCCTGGTGGTCATGATGGTCCCAGTGGTGTGTTAATCTGCTCTGAAAACTACATAACCTACAAGAATCTTGGAGACCAACCAGACATCAGATGTCCTATTCCACGCAGAAGGGTAAGTATTTTTTGGTTGAGCTAATTTAAGTTTTTAAATAGTTTATAGAAACAAATAACAAAAATCAGGACTTTTCACAGATGTTAATTTTGAGATACTTTAAGCCATTTAAAAAAAGATTCAACCAACAATAATGTATCTAGCTTCAGGGACACTTGAATGGCATATTGTGTATTGCTAACATGTGGGAATACTAGTTCTTTACAACACAGTATTTATAATGTATGTTTGTAAAGATAATTATATAGTTATTATACTATGTTTGTGATAGACTGAAGAAATTGGAAATATTATGACAAATGCACTATTTTCAGTTATCAATCAATATTCATGAGTATGCATTGACAACAATTGTTTGGCAGTCTTGAATCCTGATTTTTAAATTCAAGAGGCCTTGGTAATAGTTTATGATATGGTTGAGGATGGCCTTAAAATATAATAGATGTTTACTTAAGAATTATCTTATACTTGTATTTACTTTGGTTTTAAAAGAGAAACCTTTTAGTTTTGATTATTGTCAAAGAAAGAAAAAAATCAAGGACTTTCTACCAATTGTTACATCAAACTTTACATGAACATCTTTGGGGAAAAAAGATATCAGTCTATGAGGTTTGGATCATAGAGTGGAAAATAGTAATAAGTTTTCCTGACATTATTTTTGCGTTCATATAGACCTCCACATCATATACACATGTGGATGATATATTTTGTAAGCAGAGTTGTCATCTCCATTTTTGTGTTAAACATTGAAAGTTGTTAACTAATAGATTATTTTGCTTAATTTGTTTTTCTCAACAAATGAATTGTTATTGGTATATATTTATATTTTCAGTGTGATCTTGATGATCCAGAAAGAGGAATGATCTTTGTGTGCAGCGCCACCCACAAAACAAAGGTAATACCAGAATGGATATTCTTAGTTTTGTGAGATAATTTTATGGATCAAAGCTGCTACAAAGTAGGGTATGGGATCATTGGCAACCCATTGTATGTAGTTCTAAAATGTGGCCACAAGGAAAACATTCAGTGGCTAACTGTCTGTAATCAAGTGTTTCACAGCAAAATAGGTTCTATTTTTGTATGATCAAATCATGCTTATGTTGTTTGTCTTGAAGTAGTTGTAAGTGTTGGTTACTGGTATGATGCTATAAATAAAAGCCCTGAATTGATGACTATTTTATTGTAAAATAGTTTTCTACTTGCTTCCATGTTTGCAGTTGTCAAGTTTGTAAGAGTAAGCCAGATACTAAAGTAATAGAAATCTTTAGAATTTTATTCTTTTTAAGTTAATTAATTTAATCCTTAATTTCCTTGCATTTTGTCACTTTATGTTTTAATCTATTACATCATTAAGGTTGATTTTTAGATGCAAAACAAAACTCAATCTGTGAAAAGATGTGTAACTTACATACTTCAAAAATGTTTTCATGACAACTTTACTAAATAGAATTTGACAGTACTTAAAGGTATAAAATAGAAGGGAGTGTAGTCCAGTGTCACCTTATTTGATAATATGGGCTGGGTGTGGAATAAAGGGTAAGTGACACAGCTAATTTTGACAAAAAGAAAGGAATAACGAGGAAACGCTGATACTTCAAGATGAAACACTGTTGCAACAGAAGTTTGAAGATGTTCAACATCTAAATAGCTTTTGAAATTCATTAGAAAAGATGGATACTTCTCATTTATTCACAGAATATTCAAATGTCGATCGTACCCAAAGTAATGGCAATAGTAAAAGAAAATGTTTTTACTCTACGCAAAAATGGGGTACTCAGTTTAAAAAAATTCTGACATGCGCTTGTAAATAAAGGTTGGAAACAAAATAACGAAATAAATAACAATCACTTTTGTCCTTTTTTCCACAGTCTATGTTTTTCTTCTTGGCTCAAACAGAACAAGGGGATATTTTCAAGATAACCCTTGAAACTGATGAAGATATGGTAAGTAAATAATGAATAGAAAGTTGTAATGTGATATTTTTAATGTAAGGCTATTTGCATGAGTGTTAAATAATAAGTGCCCTATTGAAATGAGAAAGTCCTAGGCAAAAATCAAGTTGGCAATACCTTTTTACTCTCACTGGATGTTATCATGTTGAACAAAGCAAGGACTTGCCTGAACCTGCCTGAACATAGCATGGATGATTTTTACTAATACTGTTATAAAACTTTTGAACACTATTTTCTTTTAAGATGAAAAATGTTCATTATGGTACTTAAAATGATAATGCTTATTTTTTCTTTTGTTTCAAGGTTACAGAAATTCGATTGAAATATTTTGACACCGTTCCCATTTCATCCAGCATGTGTGTCTTGAAATCTGGTTTTCTGTTTGTAGCTGCTGAGTTTGGCAATCAGTAAGTAATTGTGTTGTGGTATTTGTAATAATTTATAGGATGCTTTCCAGGTTTCTTTAGCAATGTTATGAAGGTTTGTGCAGACTAAGTCAAGTCATAATTTACTGGGTAAAATATATTGAATGCATTTAGGGCTTTGGAGCTGGAAGGTTTTGTCAGAGTCTGTTTCTATAACTGGCGTTAGGGAGTCTAAAAAGTGTCTTTACTCTTGGTGTTAAATTAAGAAAAGCTTAATCTAATCAAGTCTCGAGGAGTCCCTGCCAATTAAGGCTTGGCCGCTCAAACTCATCATAGTAGCTTAAAAGACCACATATTTTAACACATAACAACAGCGATTGACATGCTAAACGGATGTTTTTTTGCAATTGTCTGACCGCAGGGCTTGCTCCCTTTTTTGACAAAAAAAATTTATTTATAAAAAGATTCCTGGAATGGTCTACTCGGATACCCTTTAAGGTGCAAAAGGCTTGCCTCACAGGTGGAGGGGCTCCCAGATCAGCGTCACTCACTTGGAGAGAGGTTCTGATACAGCGATTTGGTAGTAGGTGCTATACCTGGCTATACTGCACATTTTTATATGAATTAAAACGTAAAATGTTAATATAGCAACATCACATATAAAACCTTCAATGTATCAGATATGTGAAAACCATGAGAAATTTACAGAATTGGTCAAGTTTATCAGGGTGTGCTGACTGAAAAGGCCAGCTTCATTTGAGTTGTGTGGAGATGATGTTTTCCGTGTTTCACCTGACTATTGTTTGATTACAACTTATTGGTAACTGATCCACACTTAACCTTGCCATTCTTGTTGCTTATATAAACATCCATATATATTGATATTATTGCAATTCTTTTTGTCCATGGTTATACAATTACTGCCTCTTCACTGTATACTTCATTCACTTGTAGATATTGAATTGACTATATTTAGAGCCAAATTTAACAGTTTAGAATTGCCAAAATATTACAGTTTTTATTGAAATAGCATCTGACAATTTATAGTACACATTTGAGATTTGTTTCTTTACCAGGCTTGATTCAGAGATGACAATTTTGCCACAATATATTTTTTAGTGAAATACACATGAATTTTCAATAAGAAAATTTTTCTTCTAGTTTTATCTTGGTTTGGTGGAGATGATGTTTTCCGTGTTTCACCTGATAACAATGATTACACTCATGTGACCACTGGTCCGCCATAGTTATATTTACAGAAAGCGCAGTGCAAAAGGATTATTTCCTGAATTTTGGTTCAACAGTAAAGAGAATTGATTTTTTTCTACTAAATTTTTGTATCTTGGTATTGTGGAGATGATGTTTTCCGTGTTTCACCTGATAACAATGATTACACTCTTGTGACCACTGATCCACAATAGTGATATTTACAGAAAGTGCAGTGCAAAAGGATTATTTTATAATTTTTGGTTTACCAGTGCAGTGCAGTAATTGTCTATGCCTCATTGCAAAGGCCTTTTTCTCGCAGCACGGCACTGTAGAGTTTGTACCAAACTAACTCTAGGCAAGGTCTATCTTAGTGATATAACAACAATGATAGAAAATTCACCAAAGACAATAAGTAGGATATATTTTAACATGAGTAAGTCATAGTAAAATATGCAGTTCACTTGGAAGTAGGTCGACCCTCATTGAAAATAACATCATGAGGTGTTCAGGTCAGTGAGTTGTACTTATTCATGCATATTACTAATAATCATGTGTGGTACACACACAACATTGAGGAAGTTGTTACTACTGTACATTTACAGACCCAAATCAGGGATCATAACAACCGACTTCAGGCATGAAATAAAATAAATTTATACTTTCAAACTAAGCAAAATTGCTACTTAAATTAAAAGTACCAACTTGTTAAAAATGAATTTTTTAAAATTCTTTATTTGGTGTTCTCTTGTCAAAAGAGCCAAATTTTGTAAAGAATTAGTTTAGAGACAAAAATGTAAAGGTGAGATGCAATGAGATGGGTGCATGGAGAGATATTCTTTTTCTTGTCCCCTAACCAATGCATCTAATAACTGTTTTTAAAGTTACACGACACATACAGCTACCAAATAGTTGTTTACCTCTTCAGCCTCTCTTTGTGTGCTCAAAGAATAAGACTTCATGGTGGAAATGAAAGTAGTACTCTGATGAAAATTCTTTTTAATCAGCACAATAGAAGTTATAAATGGAATTTTTTTTACAGTCACTTGTATCAAATTGCACATTTGGGAGATGATGATGGAGAGAGAATGTTCAGTAGTGCTAATCCTTTGGAAGAAGGAGACACATTTCACTTTTCACCAAGAGAACTAAAAAATCTGGTCATGGTTGATGAAATGGATAGTTTATCTCCTATTATCACAGCTCAGGTGAATATTGAATTTTGTTATTTCTTTAGTTTAAATTAATTTGCCACACATCTTTGTTTTTCAACAATGAGTTTTTTTCACTGGGCTTAACTTTAAATATATTTCATAGCATAGAGTTATTGGCATAGGGTGTTTGTCCCATATATACTTGTGGCGTTGTTTGTCAACTTCTGGAATATTTATGCGTTTTCTCCCTCAAAGTAAGCACATTGTTCAAAAAGAATGTTTTTATAAATTTCTCAAGCCCATGGCTGCCACTTCTCCGGTAGGTACCACATTTCCGGATTCAAAATATGCTCACAAAAAATGTCCGAATTCACATCGAAAATCGGCCGTTGAACGTACTTAAAACACAGAATTTGACAGCCGAACACAGTTCCCCAGGACTCCAGATTTCTTGAGTTATGGGACTTACGCCTTCCGTTTTTATCAATGCACTCCTCCCCATCCATGCCCTTTATTATTGCTTCTTTGTATTTTATGATTTTATATACCTTTGGAATAGTTGAGGCAATAAAGTGATTATCTTAAAATGAGTAAATTTTACCCTACCCCTGCTGGCATCCCTGCATAATGAAATAATCATAGATTTTAAGCCAACTCAGATGCTGCCATACATATATCTTGAGTTTCCTGTGTATTACTCTTGATGTCTTTATTATTTGGTGTATTAATATTATCATAATTTTGTTTATATTAGGTAATTATAAGTATATATATAGTGATAACATCATATACAGCTTTTTATATAAAGCATGTTGGGTCATATATTTCACACGTTTCAGGATTGGAAGAATTTTGAAAAGTCATTTCAGGATTGGGAGAATTTTAAAAAGTCATTTCAGGATTGGGAAAAAAATTGGTGGCACCCATGCTCAAGCCACATTGCTGATGTTTTAAACATGAATGATACACCTGGGTTCACTTTTTTTCATCTTGTGATAAATTAGTTAAAATTAGATCATGTCATGCATGCACTCTGCTTAACAGACATGTTATGGAAGTTGGTTTTATCTTTTTGAAGTAAATGGTCATATACCATTATATAAAGTGTATTGTGTATGTTTTCACTTAGAGATGTGTTACTGTTCCAAATTTTTACAGAGTATCTCATAAGAGGTTCTAAATTGCATTTTTGCATTTAATGCTTTTTATTCCTGTTTGTTCCTTGATAAATGATAAAAATTCCATTGTGAAAAGTTACCAGTATGGATCTTAGTGACAGTGTTTACTCCTTATCCTCATGGTTAGGCAGGATGTATGGCACTTCGATCTTTTGGAGAAATACTATGATAGTCTTTTGTGAAAGTTTTACTTATTAATGATCCCTTGGTGGTTTGAAATGAAAGAGTAGTAAACAAATAAGCCAACTGATAAAAAATAATTCACTGTATCTTTTGTCATTTTATCAAAAAAGAAAAGTTAGTCGCTTTTAACTTTTAACTTTGAGCTTAATCAAAGGAAGCTAATAGAAAATTCCCTCCTTTTTCTCTTCTTCAGATTGCTGATTTGGCAAATGAAGATACACCACAGTTATACACATTGTGTGGACGTGGACCTCGCTCTACACTGCGAGTGCTGCGGCATGGTCTAGAGGTTTGTTGTCTAATTTTTTGGTTAAAGATTGTGTGTATAAGATTGCAAAAAATATAACATCCAAAGATAAGTTTCTCAAATATTCAAATGGGTTTAACAACAAAGAGAAACCTGTTGAGCTGATTATGTGTTTTATAAGAGGGTCATTAATATGTGACTGGTGGTAATTTAAAATTCTCTTTTATATCTTGTTTCAACAAGAAGAATTGGCTTATGCTAGCTACAGTACATAGTAATTAACGTGCAATCAATATAGTTTGAATGAGATTGCTGTAAACAGAAAATGAAATACAAAGGCCAAAAGTTTGCAGCTGAACAGTGACAGTTTGTTGTTCTGAGATTTTCTGTTATCCAAACTGCCAAAAATCGCTTTTTTGAGGAAGATGATTGATAACTTTGTCAGTTCTTTTAAAGTATGTCACAGGTGCAATACATCTTGTGTCCAATTTTCTTAATTAACTCCAAAGCCCTGTTAAAATCAGGTAGAAAACTTGGTAACAGCTGTAATTTTTCGTTAACTGTCCCCAAACCCTTTTTATATTTTTGTCTTGTGTTTGCTTTAATACCAATTAGGTCTCGGAGATGGCTGTGTCAGAACTGCCCGGTAATCCAAATGCTGTTTGGACTGTTAAAAGGCATACAGATGGTGAGTTATATATAAAAAATCAGTTTGAACATTATTGGATACATTGATCTCTGTGATTTCTTGTTAGTTGTCAGTTTTTTAAAAGTATTTAGCTTTTAAAAACTCCTTCTCTAGTAAATGGTTCGGCAATTAAGTGTTCCTATGCCCCCCACCCCAAATAATAAAATTCATTCAAAGAATTATTAGTTAACTGAATACTAAATTAATTCACACTTCAAAAATAGCAAGAGTTAGATATGCTTTCATTCCTGTTTCATTGACACACTGTCAGAAGGTTGAATTGTTTCATATAAAGCCTCAAATATCCATTTCATGGATTTGGACATAGCTTTTATTTTTGACTTTGAGGATTTTAGACCAAATACATTTGTCTTTGGCTTCTTTAATTAGGAATGATGTGTTTTTCCCCCCTGGAAACACTGATGCAAACGCAAATATTTCTGGTTTGTGACTTGGTATATTAAGACTATTTGCCTTATAGCTGATACTTTATTATAGTATTATTCTGTTATTCATTTGTGAATATTTTTATTATGAAAAGAACTTTTTTGATGAAGAACATTATTTTGTTGTTGTCGTTTATACATATATCTTAGTTGTTTAATTGTTGTAAAGCATAGCTTTTACCCGGCAGTCGTCAGTGTTTTGAGAAATATAGAATTTTGAAGTAATTCAGTACTCTTAAAAGATTGATGACTGCCTTTTTTTTAAATATGGGCCTTGATTATTACTCCACACACCTATCAAACATATTAATTAAGTGGCTGGTTGGATTAACTCTGATCCAAAACCAAGCCTACTTTCTTTCTCCAGGTGACGTAGCCCCCTGATCAATATGAGCAAGGTAGGTCCACAGTCAAACAAGGTAGTTTACAGTAAGATAGTTTTATCTTCAACAAAGTCTCCGTAATCCACCTCAGGAATATGTAGTTTGGCATGTTCGGATGAAGGAAAAATATTTCTTTTTTCTTGATAACATCTTTCACTTTATTTATATAAGTTTGTTTCCAATTAATTGCAATTTAGAATTCACAATTTCCAGACTGAAGAAGGCAATACAAAAAACTGAGGAAAAGGCTTAAAGGGAGATTTTGGGATTGCAGAAGTAGGTATTTTGGAGACAAAAGTACTAATTTCAATTCCTAATTTGTATCTTTTGGTTTTACCTGTAGAAAGTGGAATATTCATGGCCCATTAGCCCTTATTTTTGTGTATAAGCTTCCATATTTAATTTATATAAAAAAAATACCATCTGTCTCATCAGATAATTGTTTTATTATGTTCAATATATTTCCACCTGGAAATGAAACTATTATAAGTCCCTCTATAAAATTGACTATGGTGACGCTGACAGGTGAGATTATTAAACTATTATTGAGTTACTTGTTTTATTTCAGGATGGTATTATCACTCGATGATCTTGATTTGGAAAGATGCAAATAATTTCCATGCAATGATATTAAGTTTATTGTCACATAGAATTTCTGCAAGATTTGTTAACTGCTTATAATGATTTAAGTGAAAATATAACTATGATCCTGATAGCTTCAATAAATAAGAAATATGTACAAAAAAATCTTGGAAGATTTTCAAAAAGCTCTCTTGGTCTGCAAGACTACAGAAAAGATATGGAGATCTTACTGGCAAAATTATTGTTGTCTGAATTCAGTAAGTGTAACAAATATCATTGATAGTAAAAATAGATCTATGTCTGGGAAAATCAAAGAACAAAAATATGATATAATATAATTATTTCAAAAATTAAGATACAAGGGATGGTAAATGATAACCGAAGATATATCCATATTGAATCTTACAGTTAAAGACTATATCACAATCACTTTGTCTAGTTTACACTTAAAGAAAAGCTGGACATTTTCATATCGTATGCTGTATAGCCTAGCTTTGTCTTTTTTGTGAGCTAGTCTCTTATTTTTTCCTTTTGACTAAACTGGCCATTTGACCATAATAAAATATTTTCTCAAAATTAACACATCAAGGACCTTTTAAAGTTAATAAGGTTAGATGTAAAAACTAACATTGTACGTTGTTTGTTCCACATAGTGGTAAGTCATTGTGAGACTGTTAACTTCCTAAAAGTTTTAACTACAGCAGTGCTTGAGAAATTTCTGTTTAGTGGTCTCATTATTTAAAGGTATTTTTTGTTGTTCTTTTTCAGAGGACTTTGATGCCTACATTATTGTGTCTTTCATGAGTGCCACACTGGTACTTTCTATTGGAGAAACCGTTGAGGAGGTCACAGATTCAGGGTTTCTTGGTACCACACCCACTATTTCAAGTTCACAGCTTGGAGATGACGCACTTGTTCAGGTATGCTTGAGATTATTCATGTAGGATTTTTTTGTTTTTTAACATAATGGGCGCGGGCGGCTTAAAAACAACCTGCCATGGCCTTATCTCATACCTAAGCCTATTGTATGCAAGCATGTACATTTTTAGATAAGTATCAAATATCATCAATTTTCATAACTTGCCTTACATAATATAATATATTATCACATTGAAAAATTTGATTTTTTACTATTGATACAGAGTTGCCACAATCTACAGCCCTCTTGAGTAGGGTCTTCAAAAAACACCAAAACAGTCCTCAGTAAGACCAAAACAGCCCTCTTGAGAAGGGTTGTTCTGAGAAATAGCTTGAGAAGGGTCTTAGCCCTCAGCAAGGGGTCTTCTAAAAACAGCCCT